>VWZV01016600.1:0-143400 GCA_013397155.1 Irena cyanogastra
ATATTATATTATATTATATTGCAAATACTGTAGCATAGGGCTCATGGCCCACCTATGCCTTCCTGCTAAAACACTGTTCCATGTCTTTGCCAATAAAAGTACTTGTCTGCCAGGAAGAAAGCTTTCTTCCGTGCAATTAGCAACAAAATTGAATGTTTTATAGATATCTCTTTGTGTCTTAATTGTCATAGGAAAAGAGAAATCACAGGCAGTGAATTAGTGCAGTTAAAATAGAATGATTCAGAAATGGCTTCCTTTTTCTGCTGATTTTTCCTCTTTTCACACTTTGTCTCTTTTGTAGCACCATAGAACCACAGATCACCCATCCACCTACAACCAAGATGTATCAAATCTGAGATAAAGAGCCCTTTATCTAATTCTTGCTGCCAAATAATTTCAGATGGTGCTCTGGCTGCCTTCTTTAACTCCAAATACATTGGAAAGAAATACTGACAGTAATGGTATAAATATAGAAAGAAAAAAAAGTCGCAGGCTCCAAAAACTGTGCCTATAAATGTTTATTTTTAGCAAGTATATGTGGCAGTCTTTCAATCCCATTCATTTAAGAGATCCCAGCTGAGCTGCTGACTGCAGCATGAGCTTAGCTGCTAGCAAGCCTCTGGACTCCTATGTGGGGAGACTTAAATCCAGTGTCTGCACCCTGAACAATATTCAACCCCAAAGACAGATGAGTTTAATCCAGCACCAAAAATCAGGGGTTTTTTCCTTTTGTGACCTCATCATGTAATAAAGTAAAGTTGAAGAGTATTTCTTCCACCTTTTCCTCAGCTTATGGCATATTTTTTATGTTAAAAACTCACAGAATAGGTTTGTTCATGTATCTCTGTAACTGGAGCAGTATGGAAAATTCATTAAATCTCAGAGGAATGTAAGTCTTCCTTACATGCTTAAAACAAGTAGATTGTATTTATTCCGAGTCCCTGTTCTCAGTCTTTCAGGCAAAGAAGGGCAGGAGGCAGCACCACAGACTCCAACAGATACATTGCTAAGTATGAGTACTTGGACATGGTGTCAGTGTTGTCTGTAGAGGTGATTTATCAAAAGCTATTGCAGAGTTGTGTCTTCTCACTTCTGCCTCTGAGTGTCAGGTACAGTGTTTTCACCAGTTCTCAGTTCCAACCTGGAATTTATCCTCACTGAAAACTGGTGTCTAAGACAAAAGGTCAGATCCTTGCCTGCAGGAATCTCTTTCTGTCACCTTTGACCACAGTGGGGGTCTAGATACTAGACTGAGCTAGGTATCTCAGTCCTAGATGAGTGAGCTGGGCCCCACAGTAGTTGTGAGCACCGAGAGGCATCAGCCCAGCTCTGCTGTTGGTGCAAAGGATTGCCCCCAGAACTGTGTTTGACTTGAGAGGGACAGTGATTTCTTGTATCATTAAGATCAAATCCTGCCCAGTTATGCTATCAATAGCACACAGCAAAGCAAAGCATAAATAACCCTTCAGATGGATGTGAATGCCTTGCACAAATTCCTTACACTCAATGTACTGTCAGGAAGAATTTGTCCATTAGTGCGCACTGAGACAATTGCATCTTTGTATTTATAGAATTGCAGGGGAGCTGAAGCTACCTGGTTGGATTGTACTGTAAATACATAAGTCAAAATCTTCTAAAGATATCCCAAACTTTACACTCGAGAATAACTATGCTTTGAGTATTGAAGTTCTACATTTGATGTTGCCTGCAAAACAAATTTGCACTTCTAATTAAGAAGAGTTATACTAAATAATAATATTAGCACAAAGAAAATTTACTTTAAAAGAAGTTGGCAAATCAGTAGAGAAGGCAAATATTAATCCTGATGCAAAGGAGCAAAATATGCAGTAACATTAAAGTAACAGAAATCAAAAGAAGGAAAGACATATGAAAAGATAAAAGTAATTACTTGAGAAAACCAAGACTCATTACTGTACCAAAGCCCACCACTGTCTGATATTCTTATTAAAAACCATTTCTTAACTTGCACACTTTTTTACATTGACAAGTGTAGGAATCTTTTTCAGCTATGAAAAGGGAATTAAAATTTTTCAATCAATAATGCTGCAATAATTGCCCTTAACAGTTTGTCCCTACACAAATTGTAGTGACTCTCAAGTCATATTTTGATTCACAATACCACAAATGCTGCATCACTATGTGATGAAGAATAACATTAAATAGGAAAAACCTGTGAAACTTTTAATCAAATATTGAAATGACGAAGTGAAAAGGTAGTAAAAAATTGCATAGAAGTTCAAATTGAAAATTGCTCTATATAAGAATTAAAATATAATTTAAAAACTTCAGGTTTTCTTGGGAAAAATAACTGTTTTGACCAACTGGAGATGAGTAATTACCATTTAGAAATTTATTTTTTAAATTTGCTACTGTGGTTTCTAATTATTCAAATGAGAAAGAAATTTTGAGCAATGGTAAAGCATTTTTTTTCTTTTGACATTTTAGACTTAGGAAGAGTAAAGGTATCTTAAACTGCCTAGTCCTGTTTTTCCTCCACGGCTGGGCAGTGGCAGTCATGCTTGGTGGAGGAGGACTCTCTATTTTGGCAGAGTGAGGGAATATGGGAGGAAAGAGAGACAAATACAACCATCCAGAGCTCTTTGCTCACAGATTTTTCCTTTTCTCCTTCTTATGGCCATTATGTCTCAACTAAACTCAGAAGTTCCCCAGTCTTAGGCTGACTGGGAATTCAAAATTCAGACAAATCAACAATAGCCTGGGTAAAATGGACAGGAGTAGTTTCTCTTTTTACTAATACAGCAACACACACATTTGCTAATTGAGCTCAACAGATTTTGACAAAAGGAGTACTTCTTTCACCTGGAATGTAATGTATAATTGTCATAGCTGGAAAAGTAACAAATAGAAACAAGTTAATGAAAAAAAAAGTGACACCATCTATATACACTATTAAGTTTTGAGATCCCTAAGATTCATGTGTCTGTAAGAAAATCCTAGAGGTAGTTACCAGTACCCTCACCTTGCTTGTTATCTTTCCCCAAGGATTCACTGTTTGCTGCTGCTGCTGCTGCTGCAGATATGGTCCTGGGCAAAAAGACCCAGTAGAGCACTGCTTATGCCCTTAAGTGGATGGACTTGCCATTAGGATAGAGAATGAGTAGCTTTCTCATCATTATTAATGGAAATAAGGAAGTTTTTTTAGGTTTTTTTGGTTTGGGGTTGTTTTTTTGTTGTTTTGTTGTTTGTTTGTTTGTTTGTTTGTTTTTTGTCCTGCTATGCATTTCCTTCTCCCAGGACTGTGCAACTCTGGTGCTGGAGCCTGCATGACCCCAATACCTCAACTGGCCATTGCAAAGTGTCATGAAGAAAGCAGACAGAAAATGCAGGAGACTGATGGAGCCAGAGGAATCATCAAGTCCTGGTGATTTTCTGATGAGATGAGGAGATCCAGAAGCAATGTGGATGGATAAAGCAGGTACAGCTGGGGCTGAAATGGGAAAGGAGAAGAAGGCAAATGCTGAGAACCTTGTTTGCTTACATAGGGTGCTTGCAGGTGGTCACTGTGGAATAAGTACATCAATCTATGAGTGAAAGGCAGCCTACCCAAATTTCTCCAGTACCCACAAACATGGAAACTGGATGGCACTTGACGTAGAAGCACTGTGAACTTTTCTGCCACTTTTTGCACCACCAGGCACCTCTGATCCTGCGTGAGCTCTGCCACACAGCAAACTCACCTCCTGTCACACAGTGAGGACCAGAAAACCTCCAAATTTAGACTACTTTAGATCCAAAAGAGGGACATACATCCTTTCTGATTTAGCTTTTTTTTTAAACAAATAGTCTGTAAAAGTACATATTCTTATTTGGTGTTCCATTTATTTCAAGTGCCAAGAATGCTATGAGATAGCTCAGCCTGAAATTGCAGGACACAATTCTCACTTACAGATAAATGAATTAATACTGGGATTTTATTCATTTTTAAAGGAATGACTCTTATTTCATCTATATGCATAGTTTCATTTTCAGCTGCTCTCACCTATCAGGAGGAAAACTTGTATAAACCAGAGGGTAGGGTCAGTGCTGAGATATCAAAAGGTTAGCATTCCATGTTAGAAACAAGTGTCAGCATTAATGATCAGTCATTATTTTTCTCCCTTCCTCTTTTATTTTTTTAAATGATGAGTTCTCCTGTATTTCCTCTTCAACAGCTTTACATCCTGAGTTGTGCTGAAGAAATTTGTTCTCATTTAACTGTGACAGAGTGAGTAGTAAACTTCACTGATGTCTGTTTGGTTTACATCAGCCTAAATGATAGCTCGTAGAAATGCTTCAGCTCAGCTACAAAATAGCCACAAAAATTAGGCTAGATTCAGTTAAATCAATAGAAATAGCTGCATTCAATCTAGTTTATATTGCTGAGTCAGAATTTGTGGCACTAGGAGAAAGGAGCTCACCTTCTTTTTTTCCAAATAAAGATTCTGAGTTACTGATTCTATGAGGACATAAAATGAAATCCGTACAAGTAGTCGTTTTTGGTAGATGGCAAAATATGCAATCCATATCTTCAGTATAAAAAATGAGGTTTTTTCCTGGTGATACTTCTAGCTGAAGTTTGCCTCTTAGTCTAAAAACCTTGTGAGGGCCGAACACAAGTAAATATTACTTTCATATGATTTGACAAATAGGCCATGTTATGTTAATTAATTACACAAGGTAGTAAAAATGTTAAAAATAAACCTGTTTGCTACTGGAAAATAATACAAAAAGATAGATTAGGTCTTTGCTACGAGGTTTTGTTCTCCAGTTAGCCAGAACACCTTAAGATCATACCAGTAAGCATGTGCTAGATGACATCATAGACGCTTTCAAGTTCATCTGTATCTGTCTTTGCATTGAGGCCTTTGCTTTTTTTGAAGGTGTTACCCCAGCTTCTCACACATTGGTGCAATTTTGGTGCAATCGTAGCAGATTTATTCCATAGGCACTAGCCTGGAAGCTCAGCTTAGGGGTCACCAGTGGCACTTTCAGGCACCGGGGGATGTGAGGGCCCAGAGCCGTCAGTGATCAGCACCATGGACAGCTTCAAACCACATGCAAGAGGCAAATTTTCCTCCAAGGGGCTGGAAAATCTAATCCCAAGGGAAGAGCTGGATCTACCAGCAGTGCACACGTGCAGCTGCTTCATTCCATTGATGCACTCATGCTGTGTGGAAACATTTGCTATGAAGGCATGGCCCCTGAAGGTTTCTCAGTAATCAGAACTCACAACCCGGGCGCCCTTGGTTCTGAGAAAAGCACATTTTGTGCTAGAAAACACGTGGCCATCAGCTTTCTGAGGTCTGGCAGGCAGGAGGTAGGGCTGCCTCTGGAGATTTGGAGGAAGATTGTCAGGAACAGGCTATGTGTGCATCCCTGGGTGAACGTGAGATCGCTTCAGCATCATCAGCCCATTCATGCTCCTGCCTGGCACAGCACTCAGTGATCGTGCATACAGATTGAACTAGACATCAGATGGTGTTTGTCTTTTTCCTATTTTGTCATTTATTTTAAAGATGTTTCACTGTTTCAGTGAGGTCCTGAGGAGCAGTGAGACTGAAGAAATGAACGTTATCTTTAGTGGGTTGTGAACAAGAAAGCCTCCTGATTTCTCAGAAAGGCAGGGACACGGATCTATCACCTAATGCAAACAAAACTTCTATTCCTGTGCCTCATCAGAGGACCTAAGTATACCTTAGTATACTTACCTCAGTATACTGAGAGGTAAGAAGCAGTGCATGGCTTATCTAGCAAAAAATGTTGCCTACTGTGCATTCACACAATATATTTTGTTTTGTCTAAAAAGTGTCAAAATTTCTTTGTTGTACCTAGTGGTTGGCAGACTTTCAGTTTAGTTGCAGCATTGTTGTAAGCTTGAATGTAGCAAATTTCAATCTTTTGTTCTTGAGCATAGGGGAGGCCTTTAAAATAGGGAGGAAAAGGTTCAAAACCCATCAGTAATTTTTAGTGATTCAGCTTTCAGAATTGCAATACTTTTCAGTATAGTTTCATTTATCTCAACAAATTATTAAAGGTTAGAACTATTATTCAGTAGGATGTATTAACATTTTAATGTTAAGGGCTGGTAAATACAGATGAAAAATTCACCTTTTATTTGCCTTGAGTACAATGTCTAGTTTTAAATCATCGAGGGATTTGTTTTAAGGCATTTAGTGGAAAGTGTTCGAAGAGTTTGTTTTCACGAAAGTTTCATGGCAAAACCTAATATGATGATAAGGCTTTCAGAGACTTAAAAAACACCTTATATTGCAAATAAATCTGTAATACTCTGATCACTGAGTCTTTTTATTTCTGTAGTAAAAAAGTTAGCTGTAATCTTAAAATAAAAAGTAGTGATATTAATATCACCTTGCCAAGGATACAGTGTTATTAGTTGGGTGTTTTCAGGATTTTTTTAGAAGTCTTGATGTCTACAGCATTCATTTCTTTTTTAGGCGACTGCTGACAGGCTTGGGGTCTTCGAAATGCCCCTCCTGAGATCTGACATTTGATCTCAGCAAACACGAGATTGCTATTTTCATTCACAAATAGCAACATAATTGCATTATCATAAAAGTCACATTGCTGTTGGCTGTACTGCAAGTGGCCAGGAAAGTCCTCTTGACCCCAAAGGTGGCATCTAACGTAAAAGATTTTTATGTAACTGAAATAACTCCCTCTGTTCATGTCTGCAGGAAGCAGCAAAAATCAAACCATAACTATACTTTAACATCAGCAAAACCACTATTCAAAGTATCTTAAAATGTTTATTTTGTTCTAAGGTCAGAGCAAAATAGAGAAAATAATTACCAGTAAATGGAAACGAAAGGTTTATAATCTCAGCTACTGGTGTGAAACTTTAGACTCACTCCAATAAAACCAGTGGAAATGTTCCACTGTCTAGTCCTGCAGGTGGGATCAGAATTGGGATCAAAGGTTGAAACTGCATCTTTTAAACGTCAAGAGCAACAGCAAAACCAGAAATTATTATTTTTAGCCTGCTTTCCTGAGGAGAGAAAGCTCACAGAAGGCCTGTTGTATCTTCTGTCCCATCCTCAATAACCTGGAGGCCACTATTTTAAGGAGATTTAACAAAATAGTATGAATTTCAAAGATGTTGTGTCTCTGTTGTGTTTTCCTGAAACTAGACAAATCAGATGTTTAACCCCAGCCAGCAACTAAGTACCGTGCAGCCACGTACTCAGTCACTCCCCAAGCCCAGTGAGGAGAATCAGAAAGAAAGTAAAGCTCATGGGTAGAAATAAGAAGAATTTAATAGTTGAAACAAAATAAAATATTATAATGACAAGCTAATGACAATCATAATAATTAGGACAATAATAATCATAGTAATGACAAGCAGAGAGGGAGAGGAGCAAAACTCAAGAAAACAAGTGATGTATAACACAGTTTCTCATCACACTCTGATTGATGCCCAGCTAATCCCTGAGCAGCCATCAGCCTTTCCCAGCCAGTTCCCCCTGGTTTATATACTGAATGTGACATTCTGTGGTACAGAACACCCTTTGGCCAGTTCAATTCATCCACCCTGGCCACATTTCCTCCTGGCTTCTTGGGTACTTGCTCGATGGCAGAGCATGGGAAACCAAAAAACCTCTAACAGAGTAAGCACTACTGAGCAAAAACTGAAACACCAGTGTGTTATCAACATGATTCTCCTGCTGAATCCAAAACACAGCACTGTACCAACTAGGAAAAAAATTAACTCTCTCCAAGCCAGAACCAGAACAGTGTGTTACACAGGACCTAATAAAGGGACAGTCAGCAGCAGAGATGGGAGGTAAATGCAGAACCCCGAGTCACAGCCTGCAGCTATAGGTAAACTATTTCATTAATGCCTCATGAGCTGCTGTGGGAGAGAAAGTAGATTTGTGAGAAAATGGAAAAGTGCGCAGAAATTTCCAGCAAGACTGATATATGGCAGTCAATAAAAATTCTGTAAAAGCAGCACTCATGATGTATTTCTGGCAGTACTTGGTGGCCCTTCTTAGCTAGAGTTCAACTACACACAGCCCAGGTTGCTCTTTTACCAGGGAGATTGGGATTTACAGCAGCAGCACCGATAGAACTCCCTGCACACCTGCAATGCACTTCGTGCCTCAGCAATAAACAAAAAAGGCCTGTTCATCTCCAGGACCTTGTGCTGGTTTCTAACTTGTCCCTTTTCAAATCTCCCCCTGGTTTTGCCACAGGCAGGGGTGCTGCAGGGATTTGTAAACCCCTATCCTCAGACACGGAGTTCTCAGTTTTGCATTGCCTCCCAGGATTTGGTTTCGGCTCCCCTAGGGAAAAGCTCTGCACCTGTCCTAAAGCACGGAGAACTTCATTCCCAGCGTGAGGGGAAGAGCAGCACTGCAGCTGCTCGTGTGCCACCACCGGCAGCTCTCCGGGGCGCATTCCCTGCAGTGGAGGTTCAGAAATCATTCCCAGACAGATCCGCCGGGGATCCTAGTGCTGCCGTTTGGTGATGTAGATGAGGACCGGTGATGTAAGTCAGGGCTGTCTGTCTCTCTGCTGGCGGCAGGGCTGCACTCGCAGCTGGAGGTGCGCCCGCCGCTCCCGTCCTTGCTGCTCCGCCCGCCTGGCCTGCAGCACTCCGGGGAGCGTGCCGGCAGCTCTGCTCGTAGGGTACAGCTTCTTCTGTGGCCGCTGGTAGATAATTTCTGCTGTACATACACCTGTCTCTGACTCCTGCAAGAATGGAAATTAGTTTATTTCCCAGAACAGATGGCAGAAAATTATAATTAGCAAGTGACTACGGGGTCGCTTGCTCCATATGACTTAATTTAGTCAATTATTTTCTACACCGTATCCAACAACTGCTTAATAAAAATATTTATTGAAAAGACTTTGTTCTGTGGGTTTTTTTTTTCAATCCTTATATCTGATGCCCTTCCTCAGTTTGGGTTCAGCTGCTGCCCTCCTGGTAGTGATCACTGTCCTGACCAGCCTGTTCCCTTACTGCCTGATGAGAGACAAAGCATCCCACTCTTGTTCTTGCTTCTCCTCCTGCACATTTCTGCCCTGGGCAGCTGGAAGAGATGGACAGGAGCAGCCTGAGGTGGGACAAGGCTGCTTGAGGAAACCAGCTCCTCACCCCAGGTGAGGGAGTGGAGATAAAACCAGGAGCTTTGCAGCTGGGGACCAGTAACAGTGCAGCAGGCTCGTGCAAGAAGTGCTGCCTCCAGTTTCAAACAAATAGGGCTAATTTGAGTATGGTTTTATGTACTCACATGCTTTTTTTTTTTTTTTTTTCTTCTTCAAAGTGCCTGCAAGAGCTTGCTTTATGTTGTGGTGCACTAAAGGGTAGCTCTGTCATCTCGTGGAGGGTCAAATGTCCCTGTGTGCCTCACTGACCTGTCTGGTTAGCACAGGTGACACAGCCCACAGCCAGCACAACACAAAGAAATAAAATTGCTCACAGCCTGTCCTAGTTTCCATACCCACATTCCACAAGGCCAGGTTTCTCCCAAAGACTATGACATTCTCAGCAGTCTCCAGTGGTTCTGCTCCTGCCAGAAATGACCCCCACTTCCACTTGAAAGCCTGAAACCTTATCACAACCAAAATTTCCCAGAGCTTGGCGGATGCCATAAATCCCTGCTTACTTTACTCAGGCGGGTGGTAATACTGCTTTTAACACCTTTAGTACTATAAGGAGCACAAGCAAGGGGCTCTGAGCAACTTATTACAGTTCAAGATGTTGAATTGAAGGGGGGTTGGGACTAGGTGACCTTTAAAGGTCCTTTCCAGCCCAAACTATTCTATAATTTCATGATTCAATTTCATACAAGCAAAAAATATGAGCTATTCCAAACCTTACTCTTCTTATTTCTGGTCTTCAGATTAGATGGAAATTTGTGCCCTATATTTAAGATACAGTGTTGAATTTTTGCCTCTACTATCAGAATATCCCTGTCTGCTAAAGCATCTCTTGGCATGCTGCAGCAATTATACATTTATCAGCCAAATCTGTTTCCAGTTGAGAGAAAAAACAGATTTTGCTTGGGAGCTTCAGAGTATTTTAAATAGCAGGGCGATTCCCTAGAATATACAGATGAGCAATTACCACCTTTAAATCATGCCCTGCATATTACTGCTCCCATGAATAATGTATGTGCCAGCCAGCATTATAAAATAAAATGGTGCTACATCATAATCTGCTCCAGGTGACCTAAAGATATTGGGATCCTTGACAGAAGGGGAAAAACACAGCACAATCCTCACTCTGCCCATCACCAGGAAGCATTCACAGCAAGGGGAGAGCTCCACCATCTAATGTGAAATTCTGCAGTGAAGAGGTCTGAGCTGGTGCTAGTAGCTGGGCACTGCCTTTTATAATCACTGAAATGAAATAGGCAATTTCAGGGTGCAATTTCTATGGTCAGTTTAATGTTTTCTTTATGATGACATGGTGCAATGAATCCTATCCACTCACTCTGAAAATGTGTTTTGAGAGAAGGCTCTAAGGAAAGGGCTTACCCTTCTCTTTCAGACCATTTTTTCCCCTAAATTGCTTGCTTTCCTTTCTTTCCTCACTGACTTCAGGGAAATATCTTTGAACCAGTGGGTTAGGATTTGATTTTTTCCAACAAGAGAGTTCTGCCGTGTAGAGACCATGCAGACAAAGCTGTCAGCCACACAGGCTGTTTATTAACCCTTTGTCCTATACTTCACACCTTTACTATTTCCCATAGATTGTTTTAAGCAAACAGAAAAACATAATTTCCTGAGGAATTAAATGGCTTTCCAGTCAGTAAATATGCAGCCCACAGAACCCAGGTCTTTTGTTGACCTGCCACACCCAAGGCACGTGGGTGTGGGTCAGATCCTCAGCTGGTGCAAAGGGTCTTGGCAGCACAGATCTCCCCACTCTGTGATCTGCACAGACATCCCCGTGGCACAGAGGTCTCCATTCTGTGATCTGCATGGGTATGCCCATGTCCTGAGCTGCGTGGATGTCCCCATAGTGTGGTCTGACAGCAGCTCAGTCCTTCAGCAGCAGCAGTGGGGTTAGCGGGTCCTGCACGTCAGGGCGATTCCGCACTGAGAGCCCTTGCTGACGTGAAACTCAAACCCCTTCAAGCAAACAACTGACTTTTGCTTGTGGATGGAAAAGGACAAATGGATTTCTAGGGAACAATATTCACTGGCATTCGTATCATTCAGCAAGCTATCATTTCCTGATGTAATTGCAGTAACAAGGAAAGGAAAAATGTATTTTTCTTGGGCGAGGGTCAGAGGACCCCATCAAGGAAAACACTGTCATAAAGGAAGTATTTTACAATCCAGGAGCCAATTGTGCCAAAATGGAAATAAAAGTGTTTAAATGACAATAATTAGAGCTGTAATAATTATAGGCATTAGTAGAAATTCTGAAACGTGATAATGCAAGAAAAACTCAATGTGTAACTGATTAACATAGTAGTACAGATCAGGTTAGATTAAAAAATAACCTTTCCTGTTCAAACAATAGGTTGCTTTTGAACAGAAGGGAAAGTGTAGGTAACATGAAAGGTCAGGATTTTGGTACAGTCTGAAAGAAGTACTGGTAAAAAATCTCAGGTGCAAATACTGTCCTTTTGAAAACAGTGCCAAAGGGGTACCAAAGAGGAGAAAAAGGGTCTGGATACTCAAATCCTATGGAAACTCCATTATAGCTGGTGCCAGAGATCAGATTTACAAGGACAACTGATTGCATTTATCAAACTGACTTGCTGACTCTCTCTGGAAAATCCAAGCTACTTGTTTTCCAATAAAGCATACAAGGGAGTATGCACAAGGCCTCTGCAAGTTGAAGACTCTGTCACAGCTTTCATGTTCTTCTGTCTTCCTACTGCTCTTTCTTTGTCCCATTAACTTGTATTTCCACATTGCTCTTCTCCAAACAGCCTCTTCAAGGACCACAGACTGGGGGCTCAAGCTGGGGTAGAATGTGAAGCACATTGAGTAAATTCAGTCTGCAGAAACCACCCATGGCACACAGCCTCAGGTACTCCACAAAACTGATGTAAGCACAAAGGTGAGCACATCATCAGAATCCCCTTCTGAAAAAAAAAAGATACAACCACCACGCCCCACCTCCCCCCCCGGTCATATTTTGAATTATTGACACAACTGATCAGGAAACAGGTCAAAATCAATCTCAGTCAAACACAGTAAAAAAGTTAATCTCATGCAAAACCCAAGATTTTCAATTGATGGAGGGGTGTATGTGTGTGTGTGTTCGTTTGTTTAGGGTGAGTTTTCTACTTTTATATAATTTACTCAGTTAAAACAGTGCCATTTCCTGCATCTTCCGTTTCTGAACACAGTCGACACAATCCACCATGGGAGCATAACTGTTCAAGGCTTGACCAGTTGATACTAATGACATAAACCCCCACTGCTGCCCTTAGCAGGGCTGTCCTGCACGGTTCATTGAGCCCATTTGCCACGGACTGATGCCATTTTGTGAGCAGAGGTGCTGCCACAGGATACATCAGCGTGGCTCTGTCTGTGTTTATCTTCTCAAACAGCTCCCAACAAGTCTAAATTTAGAGCACTGCCAGCCTGCCTTATCAGCTAGACACATAAAAGCTGGGATCAGTTTAATTAACATTCGCACAACCCTGCTGCAGAGAGTCCCCTGAATGTGGCAGTGATGGGAATCACGTGCAGACAGCAAATAGATCTGAGGGAGTCCATTCTTCCTTTTTCTCAGTGTTGGCAGGACGGTACTTGCAGCCCCTGTGCCTCGTGCATCCCTGATCCCACTCTGGGTGCTGCCCTGGAGGCTGGCAGCATTGTGGTGCAAGTGACAGCTTCTCCAGCCTCCCTCCTGGTGGCTGCAAGGAGGGACAGGGTACAGCCCTGTGGGGCCTCTCTGGACACCGTGGTATGGGACAGCCCCAGCAGTGATAGTGGCACCGCAATCTCTGTGAGACAAGAGAGCCAAGTAGGAGAAAAAGGATGAAGCACCAGCACTGAGGAAGACCCCACATTTGGAGGAGATTATGTGTGTCTCCTCGAGGACAAGTTTGGGATGCAGGTACAGCCTTTTGTCCATAGGCAGGCTCATGCTGCTGCCTCAGCAGCTGCTGGCATTGGCTTTCCTCGGGGCTGCAGCATCCTCCCAGAGTTAATAGCTGGGCTGATGGATGCATTCAGGCAGGGACAGTGCTTTGGAGGGCCATGCTGCTTGCTGCACTTCAGCTCAGGTAGCACACAGCTCCTCCCAAGGTGTGACGTGGGTTTGGAGTGGTGCCATTAGGTGAAAGCGAAAGTGTCAGGCTGGCTGGGCAGAAGGAGAAGAGAGGGAAGGGTCACCCTACTGCTGTCACTCCCTGCAGCTGATGTCTCCTGCAGCAGGGACTATATCTGCATGTTTGCTGTTGGGATTTGTGATAGCTGAAGTAATCTGGTAATTCTGAATTGCCAGAGAGAAAGTGTTCAGCAATTTCTGTGTAGTAGGGATTTTAAACTAATAACATTAGGCAATATGACACACGGGTAAAATTATTTTCCCTGTTTCATGTGCTCAGCCCAATTTTAAAACCATAATCAACCAAACAGAAAGACACGGAGGGGAAAAAAGGAATTAAAAAATTAATTCAGAGGGAGCACTTATACCAGGATTAGTGATTTAATTCAATGCAAGAATTACTGTAGGCATGCATAATTCAGAGTCAGTTGTGTACTTCACCAACTCAGAAAGGAAAAAAGAAATTCCGATCCTTGAAATCTGACAAACTGCAGTGGGATACTCTTAACTTTTGCACTCCAAGTATCTGTACTACTTGGATTTCTTGTGAGACTGGGAGCCAAATGAAGGGCAGGATCTGTGATTTTCAAGATTTCAGAAGAGCTCAATGGCCACCAGTGTTATGGACCTGGTTTTCAGCAGTGACTTCCATAGATGCAGTGAGTAACTCATGGAGAGGTTTGGGAATGACATCAGTGGTGCTTTCAATGTGGGCAGTGAGGACTTTGTGTGGTCATCTGGGAGAGACGTTATGGGCTGGCAGCAGTCCACAGACTCAACTACTTTAGAAACCACTGATGTAATTTGTAGCATAAGTGGTGTTTTTCTGCAGCCTTGAAACCTTTCAGAAAATAAATAACACTTCATTTTATGGATACACCTTACAAATCTTTCCATCAGGCACATGTATTTGGGTTATACAAGACAGGCAGTAATAGCCCTTAAGGGAGCCATCACAACATTAAGTGACTTTTGACACCAAGAGAAGTTTTTATGCCAAAAATAGGAAGTTAAAGTAAGTAAATATTCATCATATCAGACATAAATTGATCTTTAACCTATGATACTTACAAGCAGCTGCTAAAGAGAGAACCAGCTCAGCTATTGGACACAGCAGAGTAAGGGAGAAAAGGATGGAAAGGAAGGGACGGAAAGTTTGCCTCCAATTTTAGTAATCCCTTTCCCTTTCTACTCAGCAGATTCAGTCTTTGGAGAGTTGTGATACTGAAATTACCATCAGTTCCAAATGTGACACTGCTATGTCAGCAGTAGGGTTTTAATCTATACTGCCAGGCTCCCTGTAATTTCGGATCTAGAAATTTTCTTTTCTGTCTGCCACTGATACACAAGCAGAGGGAGAGAAGTTTTTAATACCAATTACAAAGGAAAAATATCATTGTTTAACAGCTTGCCTGAAAATCCTTTGCAAATGCCAAAAGATCTCTCAAGATCAGGGGAATTTTTATGTTGTTCAGAATTTTATGTAGAATAAAGTAAATAGAGGCCCTGAAGGGAAATGTTGCTAATCTACTTAAAACTGCACAGTTTTACTAAATGCGGTACCTTTAGCATTTTCTTCCTCTCTTTCTGTTTAGTTATTGATTTAATTTTTAAAAACTGTAAGCAGAGGCTGTAGGAAATTTGAAAACATTTTCCTTCTAAAATAAAAGAAATTAGCTGTCAATATCTAGCTCTGGTGAAGAACTTCAGAAGCACAGACATAAATTTCGTTGCTTCATTTCCAGAGGAATTCATTCCCAAATCCCTCCTGGTTTTTTGGTTGTCTGACTTGAGTAAGTACAATTACTCAGTCTTCTTATGGAACATGGTTAAAAGAAAGCTCAGCTTAATGGGGAGCTCAGTTTCAAGAGGAACATTTGCATGGCAGAAAAATATCTCCAGAGTAAAAATAGCAGTTACTTCCACAAACATAAATCTGTTGAAACTTAGACTGCAAGCTGCTGCTCTAAAACGCAAATACATTTTCCAGGACTTGAAAGTGCAATTTCACCTGCTCTTCTTGTCTGTGCTAAATTCTTTGTGGGAAATCTAATGTGAGTTCTTGGGTTCTCTCCACATGACACCACACTGGGTGTGGGAACACACCAGGCAAACACAAGCCCCAAGGCTTTAGATAATGTGCAGGTGCAGTTGATATTGTTTACATGCTTTTGTGAATCAGATTTCACAGGTGATTTTCTTGGACAATTTTTGGGGAAAAAATGTCCCTGAGGACATTTTGACTCACAGTAATCACAATAGGTTTTTTTAGTGACCAAAATCTCTGGTCTGGCTGGTGCAGGCGCCGTTTCGGTCCCCTGTAACAAAATTCAAAAGGAAGTCCTTGAGACTTACTTCCTTGTCACTTAAAGAAATATCACCCTGTAATTGTCCTTTTGGCCTTTTGCCTGGAGAATGGAATTTCTCCTGTTCCTCTTCTCCAAGTCATTGCTTCTAAGTTTCCCAGTTCCTAGGTTTGCAGAAAGGAAAGCTGCTGAGAAGTGGTCAGGCTGAGGATGAGGTTTTGTGCAGAAAAGGAATCCCCAGACTCCACCCTAGCAGTAAGTTTTGTGGCCTAGTGAGGGGTATATCCCCTCCTTTTAATTTTTTCTGGTCAAATGACTTCTCACAAGTAGGACAGCTATAAATGGCTACTCTGGTATTTTTCAGAAAGAAATTCATGAAAAGGAATATGCAAACCCCAACCTTTTTTAATGTCTTCTTTAATAAGTACTGAATGTTCTCAGCACTCCAGGGGAAGCAAAAGGAGTGGTATATGCAGCCTATTTTTAGACTCTCAAACGTTACTTCCAGTGCATCCACTAATGTATTACTGATTCCTGGATGATAGAAGAGCCACTGAACTCATTTGATTTCCCAAAGCCTATCTAAAATTCAGTAATTGTCTTCAGCCATCTGAATTTTCACCACCCATCATTAGTCTGACTGTGCTGAACCTTCCCATCATTTGGGCTAACCTGTCACTGCCACATGGTGCAAGTGTCTGGCAACCCACAACACATAAGGCTCTGATGTGGTGGCAGCTGCCTAAACTTCTTCATTTCCCAGGCCCATCCTGGAGGAACTAACTGCTCCTCTCACATTCAACCTTTCTGTTTCACAGGAGGAGATTACAGGATTACAGGCAATGTTTTCAAAACCCACATTTCAAGTGTGTGAGTACTGGCAGGCACACATTGTGAAACATGGTCCAATTGATACTCAGCACAAAATTTCCTACCATCGGTTCTAAAAGAAATTGGTCTTCTGTGGGTAGGAGGGAAGTTCTTTGTCAGGCTAATGCATGATTAATTGCAAGAAGACAGAGATTAACTATTAAAAACCAGGTTTCTGGCAGGGTGCATGAGGTTCTATATCAGGAACATTCAGTGTATTCTGCACATACCTGCACCAGCTATTTTTGTATGGGTGTGACACAGTTCAAAGTGGTGATGGAAAAGGAGTAGCAATATGTGCTACACAGACTGAAGATAATACAAAATAAATCAAGATAGTCTAATCTAAAACTGTCTGCAAGAATTGCCACCAGAACACTAAATAAGTGGGCAATAAGCTTGCAGGTGAAATTGAGTGCAAATAAATGCATAGTCAAAATCAAGGAGAAAATTATCTTGACTGCCACATCCCCATCCAGAGCCTCTGAATTGCCCCTTATAAGCCAGAGAAGAGCTCTTGATATCAATGTGACTAGTTGTCTGGAAATGTCACTCAGTGCTCAGGGAAAAACAAGTAAACTGTGAGACGTGGTCAGCAGTATGACTGTTGCAGTAGAGTACAACATGTTGGTATATTTGGATTTAATATATTTTATTAGTCTAGGTAGTGTAGGTAGAAGCAGTAGATGAGTGTTCAGGATGCAGTGTTCAGCCTTTTCTGCATCTCAGGGAGAGAGAAGGAAATGGGAAATGTGATTATATTGCCTTATAAAAGCATATAAATGCATCTCCAATATTGCTTGCAGTGTCAGTCATTCCAGCTTAAAATATGATAAATTTGAAAACTACAGAGATAAGGTATATGGGAAACCTTCTTTTGAGAGCAGAAAAATATAGTTTTAGATTCTTCAGCATGCAGAGAAGAGATTAGATATGGGACTCTGCACAGACAAGAACTAGTGCTACAGTGATAGGGAAAAGTAATAGGGAAAAACAATTGATTTTCCACACAATACAAGGACTGTGAATATCTAATATGATTACTGGGCAGTAGGTTTTAAACAAACATATGCAATATTTAACTGAATTATGGAACTCTTTGGAAGAGTTTAGCACTATTATGTAGGAGAGGAAATCCAGGACACATAAAATTGTAGGGATATGGGAAGATAAGAAGCGTAGGTATCACATGTAGACGTCAGCAGCTAGAAGAGGGACCTAACATCAAAATGCCCTTGTGTGCACAGGATATTTAGCAAACTGGTGAAAAAAATGTATCCTGTGAAAAGCCTTGGTGAAGAGGTTCTTTCAATTAGCTGTATGGCTGCAAAGAGTTAAAACTTGTTCTGATATGATATAAAGCTTAGCAAATCTTCCAACTAAGTTATGCTCTATTTTAGAATCCCGAACTGGCTACATTTTTAAGCTCTTTGCTCTGTGGTGAGCCAGCCAGTAATTGCTGGTTTTAGACACAAAACTCCATAATCCATAGACTAATCACAAACAAGCACACATCCCCAGACACCTTTTGCCTTGTTCCTCTCACCGCTGCAGTTGCATTTCTGCCTCCTCTCATCCATACATCTTAGCAGCCACTGCCTTAGCCACAGAATAACTTATTTCTTGTGATCCTGGTTCATTGTCGGCTCCAGCTCAGGCTTTATTTGCAGCTTCATGGCCTGCACAAGTTTGTTTTTTCCAACTCTTTTTGCCACATGAGTAGCAGATAAGAGTTTGTGACATGCAGACATGCACACATGGTGGCTCAAGACACCTCGAATTTAAGGAGTTTTGCCCTCAGAATTATGTCAGCCTGAAGATTAAAGAAATGGCACGTTCAGCTGACAGAGCCATGCCAGGAGATGGCCTTGGAGAGGCACAGAAATCTTCTTCATGGCAGTTTGCCAGGAGAGCTTTTGCTGTTCCTCTAAACACTATAAACTCCACAGGGAAAACGACTCATTCACCAGCATGAAATGTGCAAAAGGGCACTTGCCACTTGAATTTAGTCATTGGATTGAGGGCTCCTCTGGCTATAGCTCAAGGCAGAGGGTATATGTGGCAGAGAAGAGAGGTTATAGGAGCTAAATAGAGCTCAGCAGGGGCAGAAATCAAAGAGTAGCAGTTACCCAAGCTGATCACCGAGAGCTGATGCAGAGTGAACGGGTCCTTGGCAGCTCCTCTCCCCCCCAGAAACTTTGGAGCAGCTTTTAACTAAACAGCACTGGGTAGAGCAGAGCCTGTGCATGGGACCTCAGCTTGATGCAGTGTTGAAGGGAAATATTGCACTTCTTCCACTCCCTCACCTCAGCTGCTCTTGCACTTGATACTGACAGGCTATTTGTCCAGGCTGCAGAGATGATGCTTCATGCAGCACCTGCCGAATTCATCATTATGACATCCGAGAGAAATTTCCTTTTTCCACATAATTCAAGTCACAGCAGTCCTAGGAGCATCTTTTTACTCAGATCAAAGCTCCAGAGCTCTGCAAGAGTGACCCTACAGAGCTGTACCTGCACCAGGTGCTGGTTGCTCACCCAGGAGGGGCATAATCTATTGCAGCACCCATGGGGTCTCTGGCAGCTGCCTGTCCCCATGTCCCCTGTGCTCCTTAGCAGCCCAACCAGGGGTGCTCGAGTATTTTGCAAATGTCTCAGGAGCTGGACCATGGAGGGAAAAGGGTCTGTGTTATACCTTGTTTTCTTAAGAGCTGCCTTTGGCCTTAACTTGCCAGTTTCCTCCCCTTCCCAGCACAGCATCGTGTGTGTCCCCACCTGCAGGAGCTGTGAGCTGTGAGGGTGCTTGGGCTGCTCCTAACACGGAGGGAGGCCCAGATGGGGCAGTAGTTAGTTGGTGGCCATAATTACACAGCCCTCCAACAGCACCACAGAGGGATGAGCTTGAAAGCTTCTTCTCCATGCAGCTCTTTGTGTCCCCAGCTCTGCAGACTGAAATCCCCTACATTTCACATTGCAGCTCATGAAACTGTAGGTCAGAGAAGCATCAGTTCAAATATCTGCCTTTAATTCCTCTAAACAGAGGGCCCCAAAGCTTTCAATACAAAGAAACACCTTCATACTACAGTTTTTCTGTGGCTTTTTTTAACTGCCCACAGGAGAGGAGTGTGAAACACATTACCGTAACAGGCTGTCTGTAAAAATTACTTTTTGTAATGACTTTTCCCTCCCATGAAGTCTGGATGGAATTTTGAGTATGTTACACTCAACTTACAAGTCTAAGGTAAAAGACTAGAAGGAAACCAAAAGAATACGTTGCTTGCTAGGACATAAATTCAAAGGGTTTTTAAAAAATTTTTATCAAAGAACATGCAAGACTAATTCGTAGCGTTTAGCTTTTTCCAGCTCTAACATACATGACAGCAAACACCAAGGAGTCCCATTGGGTTTTTCCTGATTTAAACAGTTTGTGAAGAGAAAATGTGTAAAGGTGAGAGAAGTTTTTCCAACTTGTAAGTTGAGAAGAGAAATATTAAGAGAGAAGGTGTCAAAATAAAGTCTGAAAAATAAAGAAAAGAAAAGGAAGAGGGTGTGCTGCATCTCTTAGAAACATCAATGCAATGCCAGACTGAAAAAAAAGGGAGGACAGGAGAAACACAAATTATGCTGAGAAATAAGAAAGGCAGCCTCAAATGTAGACAGTATGTAGGAGATCTTCATTACAGTCTACAGTTAGGAGAGAAAAGTTATCCATCCACTGGAAAAAGTTTGTGGAAGGCATAGCTACAAAATTAAATTCCTTCAGCTGTACCCTGTTTGGTTTACTCTTTCACTGATGAAAATTGTTTCTCCTTAAGTCTAATGCAGCAAACTCCTTTTCTAGAAGTTAGCTTGAACTCTCCTTGACCTGGGGACCACAGATTAAAGAAATCCCTCTGAAAATGAGTTTAGTTTGCCTCTTTGCTGTTTTGGACAGGCAGGTAACATTTTGAAGGAATTTTATGCTCTTATTCACATCTTAATGTCTTCCCTATAGCAATTAATTAAAGGTGGACAGAATTGGCATAGCTGAATCCTTAGGAAACTGATGGGATATAAATGCTGGCATGCACATGGATGTGAGAGGGTGAGGAGCTGGAAACAGTGTGAAGAAATTAATGGTCCTTAAGACTTCAGACCTCACCTTGGATCCATTAGGTAAATTAGCTGTAGAAAGGGGGATGGTGTGAGCTGTTTCCAATACCCCAGGGTATCCTCCAGTGTTGCAGGAGCGGCTGCCAGGGCAGCGTGCAACCAGGCTGCTCTTCAAACCCTCTGCAAGCAAATCACTCATGACTGCGAGTGGTGATGGGCTTGATGGTATTTCACTTGGCTTGTGTTGAGAGCTCAGTTTTGAGAGCAGAGAATCACACCAGTGATTTATAAAAATAAGGGATAAACCTCAGCAATACAGATCTAAATAGAGAAATAAAGACATCAGAGCAGTCACCCAGCAGATGTCCCTGCAGAGGAAGCACAGTTACTTTCTCCACCAAGCTTCACATCCCAGCAGACAGTGCAGAGCTACCTGCATGACAAAATGCTCTGTTCATAAAATCTTTGCTGTCTGGAAGAGCAGGCAAATAAAACAAAGTGTAGTCACGCCTCAGGTCAAATTTATGTGTGTTTGTTATCAGGGTCATGCTCTGTAGGGCAGAGCAAACATTCCAACAGCATCCAAACAATATAACCCTTCCAAAACTGGAATAGAATAGGTCAGTAAAAGGAATCTGCAACAATCCATTCTCTAATCCAACTGCCTGGCCACTTCAGGGCTGACCAAAATTGAAAGCATGTTATTAAGGGCATTATCCAAATGCATTTTAAACACTGACATGCTTGGGGCATCAACCACCACAACAAGATACCTGTTCCAGTGTTTCACCACACTCTTGGTAAAGAGATGCTTCCTAATGTCGAGTTTGAGCATCCCTGATGAAGGTTTGAGCTATCTCTTGCCCCTCAAGAGAGTAAATAACACCTCCCAGTTTGGTATCATCAACAAAATTGCCAATGGTGCATTCAAGTCCTGCATTCAGCTCATAGATAAATACATTGAACAGGACTAGTCCTGGAGCTGAACCCCAAGGAACAGCACTGGTGAGTGTCACCAGTCAGATGAAGCCCCACTCACTACAACTGTATGAGCCCTGGAATCCACCCAGCACATTGTGAATCCACTCATCCCACAGCTGGACAACTTGTCCAAAAGGATGCTGTGAGGGACACTATCAAAAGCCTTACTAGAAATCCAGAAAAACTATATCCACTGCTTTCCCTTCATCTGCTAGGTGGGTTTCCTTATTGCAGTTGTCAAATCAGTTAAACAGCTTTCCCTTTGTGAAACTGTGTTGACTGCACCTGATCATTGCATTGTTCTTTCAATGCCTTTATGTACCACCCAATACTATCTTCTCCATACTTTTTCCTGGAACTGAGGTTAGACTAGTAGGTCTGTAGCTCCCTAGGTCTTTTCTTGTAAATTGGAATAACAGTGGCTAACTTCAAGTCAACAGGGACCTTCCCAGACTCCCAAGACCTTTGGTAGATGGTTGAGAGCAGTACTGACGTAACATTCATTAAGTCTTTCGGTATCTGGGATGAATCCCATCAGGTTGCCTGGCCTGGTGAATATTTAGCTGAATCTTGTATTTATATATACATACTGAAATTTTAATATATATGTGTACAGCTAGTGTATGTAGGTATACATATGAAAATGACACAGATCTATTGGAATACATATACAAGAAATTATGGAAGCGAGGATCCAAGACTAATCCTTGTGTCTGTATTACTTAAGGAAAGAATAGTTGAAGCCATTAAAAATTTAATACCAGAGGTACACAGGTAGGCAGAATGAGCTTTCACCAAGGAGAACTGTTTCATGAAAGAAAGATTGTAGGATGACCTCTAGCTAGATGCCATCCTAATGATGCTGAGGCTGTATATGTGTTATTAATGAAAAGTACCTGCTGCAAAAACTCTGGAGTGAGAATTTGAGTGTTAAATTATGCAAGTGGAAAGGACTTGGTTAACAATTTTTCTGGCTGAGGAACAGATCCTGATAATGAGGAGAATTTCAGGTAGAAAACTATAGAATTTACCTTGTGACTTACCTTCTCGTCTTCTCCTAGTGTGTAAATGAACATGGAAACAGCCTGAGGCTGCAGACAGGTTAAACACAGCCTTAGAAATGAGACCTGAGCAGGTCCAAAGGGGGAGTCTTCTGTCAGAGCGTGCATGCCTGCAATTGAAATTCTTGCATCGGCTGACTCAAATGTCAGCAGTGAGAACTGGAAATTGGTTTGTCCTAGGTCAATGTGCTCCATCGAGCACTGAGTCATCCATCTATGCTCCAGTTTCCCCCCCATTAGCTACAAAAGAGGGGGAAAACCAGAGCAGGAATACTAGCTCAGACATGTGTGTCTTGAGGGGAGACCTTCCAGAAAAATATCTGTTAAGAACACTTGAGTGTTAACACAGTGAGTAATTTCCTGTGAAACACCTTCCACTAATCTGCTGCAAGTATGGAGCTCACTGAGATGTAAAATAAGACACAGAGTTTCAGAGGCACAATTTCTACAGGGAAAATGCCTACCTGGAGTGAGGTGGTCCATACCAGTCACATGCTGTCTTCATATTTGTGTTCACCTGAAGGTGCAGGGGTCAAACCTGAAGGAAGAGGTTATAGTCAGCTGCAGATAGAAAATTAGGCATATTCATGCGTCCCACTGGCTTGTAGGATCCCACCACTTGATATCTGCCCTCTCTCAGGATTGTTTTTAAGCTCTGTTCCCTTTGAATCCCTTTCAGGTTAATTGTCATGGCTAAGTTATTTATCCCCAGAAGTACACAGAGACCTCACTGGAACACCCACCAGCACAAACCCATGGGGTGAGCGTGCCATACCTCCCCACTTCACACACAGCTCACAGCAGCCTGCTGCAAATCTCTGCCTCCCTGTTGCTCAGCAGGTGACTTTTTGGATGCTGCAAAATTCACCTGTTTAGGTTTTAGCTGCCGTGATCACACTTGACAGCTTAGGATCTCTCTGTTTGAGCTTTTGTTCTCAGCTAATGACAGCAGTACAAAAGAGATTATGTTAGTGAGGCTGATTTCTGTATATTTACCCCACTGACATCAGCGGGGCTGTGTGGATACAGCACATGTTCAGAGCTCCCACTGAATGTGAAACAACTCAGGAATACGAAAGTAAATATACTCCCCAACAATCTCCACAGCTCAGGCCTCTGAGCAAGGAGGCCCAGCAGCAGCAAGTGATGAAAGCCCCCTCATGCTGCTCTCCTCGGCCTCTGCATTGCTCTGCAGTGCTGCAGCAGGTGTTAAGCTCGCAAGCCATGTATTTTTCCTTTCCCATGTAGACTGGAAAATAATGAGCATGAAATATATATGTATTCAAGAAGAGTTTCTTCCTTCTAAGGTCTCTCTCTGGATCAGGTTGGTGGAGTTTTTAGCATTACAGTGACTTTAATTTCTTTCCCTGAAAATTCCCTGAGGTGTGATTTGCAGATTTTAGACCTGGCTTGGGTGCACACTTCAACTGATGCAGACAGCTGTTAAAAATCAGCACGTATAAGCATACCCTAAGCATGCAAATGAGAAAAGAAAACTTTGATTTCCCCACTCTTTCTTCCCTGATTACAGCTAAATGTTCATCAGTCTCCATAGTTACCTCCTTACTATGGATAGAGCAGCCTCATGGAAATATTGCATTGCTGTTGGACACAATCTGAGATTTATTGCTGTGAATTTCACACTTCAGGTAAGAGGTGTTGATAGGGTGTTAGTTCACCTGCAATGGATCGTAAAATAAGTTCATCTTAGATCTGTTGAAACATTTCAAATTCCCATTTCTAGAAGGGGTTTTTTTCAGCTTCACCCTGGCAGATTTCTTGCAAAGATATTTTAGAACAGAGAGTTTATGAATGGATGATGAATAGCACAGCCAAAGCATTTGTTTCATGGGGACAGATAAGATTATCTTTCCTAACCTATTCAAGTGGTAGACATTGTTGAAGACCCTTTAACACTATGCTAGAGTCATAGCATCATTAATTATTCTGCAAATACCAGATCGTGTTTCAAACAAGTAACAGAAATTATTAACTCTGAAACTTATCGTGTTTAATTCACCTCTTTAAAAGCCACTTGCAGGAGTCTCAGGTATCAAACATCTGGTAAATGCAGTCTCCATAGACAGAGGCAATTTTTCCACTAACCTGTTAGAGAAGCCAGTCACACAACCTTTTCTTTTTAAATGCACCTTGACTCCTGTTCTTGTCTTTCTTATCATAATTCTCTGGATAAATTGTCAAAGAATTACTACTAATTATGTCCATAACTAAGAAACTACAAAATAGTGGCCAAATACTGCTTATGCAACTCCAGTACTGTTGCTGAGGCCACATAAGTGTGAGAAGGGGTGTAAATCAGCCATTCACATCTACAGGGGCTGATGGTGTTGCTTTTTCCAGTATAACTGTGCCTTTTCTCATGGCTGTGTGAGAAAAGTCATGAATTTGATTTAGCACTTGCTTCACTTGCAGCTTTGCCATGCTGTGAATGTGCAGGAGAGCTTTCAAAGGAATGTTTGTGTAGGGAGCAATAAAACTAATCCATTTTTTTGTGCATGTTGCAAAGCTCCTACTACCTCCCTGCTGAAGGGAGATCACTCCTTACTTGTCCATGCCAGAAAGGTGGTTCAAGGGCAGTATTCCTGTCCCCATCAGCTTCAGGGTGCTCTGGTCATGGTATCCCACACTGTCTCAAGTCCCATCAAAGACAGGACAGTTTGAATTTCTTCATACTGTTGTATTCATGGCAAGTGTTCATATGCAGTCCAGCCACTCAAAACATCCCATGTTCAGTTCAGAAGGATCGTTTTCCCCCAAGGGTGAAGACCTGCGTATTCCTGCAGCCCCTGTGGCATCTCAGCACTCCTTTGCTCAGGCACAGGCAGATGCCTGAGTACTCTCTTCCATGCCTTGTGAGTGCCTCCCACCTGACTAGCTTCTGAAACTGCCTGGTTATGGCTGACCCTGTCTTTCAAGACTGAGTAGCCACTATTTTTCCTCTGCTTCTCACTGCCTCCCCATCACAGCGCAGCTGAATGAGAGCTGCTCCAAATGGCGGATGCACCCACTGCAAATGGCTGGGATGCACTGAAGGGCAGCCACATTCCTCTCTCCTGAAAATGTGAGCTGCCAGGATGCTGGAAACACTTCATCTTGTTAACTCCCTTCCTCTGTGCACCCCACTTGCCAACGGAGGTAGAAAGTGACTGGCCAACAGTCAGCTACTCTAAAGCAGCGGCAGCAGGCAGAGAGGATGTTGTGGATTTCATCCCAGGATGCTACATCAGACAAGTTCACAGGAAAAAAGGCACTCACTGCTGTCAGTGGGAGCTCTTCCATGCTCTGCATAGGGCCAGAAGTACTGGCAGCAATGATGCTGACCAGAAGGGTCTGCACCCTGTGTCATTTCAAGCGGGGCTGCTAAAGTGTACCTTAGGGAGGCTGCAGGTATCCTTCATTTCCATTTGTTGCTCCAGGGCTGTCACACCTCCAGAGTGGTCACTGCAAATCTGTACGACCTAAGGAATCTCAGCCTGCAGTAAAATAAGATTTGAAAGAAAAAGATGAAACTAGTTAGGGAAACACTTACATACTCATGTATAAGAAAAACAAATTTTCTAGGGATAAGCAGTGTATTTACCAAACAAGCTGTGAAAACAGGGAAAAGAATAGGCAAGGTTTCTGAAGTTTTACAGCCTGCATGGGCATGAATTCAGGCCAGATCAGAGGGGCCTGAAACAACCCACATTTTATGAATAAAGCAAGGAAGTAAACGCTGAGTGAGGCCGGGCACAGAGGAAGCTACCCACAGCTTGAAAATATGTCTGTTTCCCTCTATGGGATGTGAGATATTCCTGCCTTGAACTGCCACTGTAACCTGGGCTCCCTGTCATTTACAGCAGAAAGAGATTTGTGTCTGAGGAATTTGAATTTCACAGAACCAGGGGGACAAATGACCCTGCACTTGGATGCGAGCTGTTTTCCTCAGCTGCCTGTCTGTCAAGTGCAGACGGCAGAAAACAAAAGAGGAGACATGCTGGATGCTCCAAGGCACAACCCAGCCTCTCTGTGAGCAGTTACAGTAAATTCATCTCTCTGGAGTCGCTCCTATTGAGTTTCACATTTTGCAGACATTTTCTTTATGAAAGTTCCTTTATTCCCATCTTTGTTTTAGCTTGATAGGACTCATCCACCTTGTTTCATTGAGGACCTTAGAAAATTGTACTTGCCATTAACTTCTCATAAAAACACTGACACTTGAACCAATCTCCCCTGGGGAAATAGGTGTAGGAACACAACATCCAAAGCCACAGAGGGGTTTAAGTGCCAAACATTCAGTGTCTACCTGTATCAGTGGTACCCTCTGTATATTACTAGGGTCTTTAATTTCTCTTCTAACTTTGTATGCTCAAGGCACTTATTACTGGACATAACTCACAAACTTATAAGATATTCAAACGTTCACAGAGATCTGTAGTCTCTGGAGTTAAATCCTGCTTCCATTTCCACCCAGCAAAGCTGCTGAGAGCACAGCGAAGCGTGAATGCAAATGAAGACATCATTTGACTCACAACAATTTGTGTGTCTTGACAGGCAAGGACCAAACACAGTGCAGACATTGCCCCAGATAGTTCCTAGTCTTCAAAGGCAAATAAACAAAACCAGCCAGAAACAGATGGTGGGAGGGAAATAAAAGTTTTGCCATGCATTTTAGAAAAGGTCAAGGCCAGTGGAATTGCCTGCATATCAGCTTAAGCCAGCTTTTTGAGTAATGGGTCATTCCTGCTCTTATTTGGGGTTATGTTCCCAAATGTGACAGCTAAGAAGAACTTTGAAATCCCAAATGGAAATAAAATACTGTGCTATCTGAAAATCACTCATTGTGAGCCCAAAATGTGCACTCTGTGGGTCTAGTGGCTCTGGGTTCCACCTGCCAAGTGGATCCAGCTCCTCCTGCATCTGTTCACAGGCAGCAGTAATTTGGCCCAGGACCACAAGGTTTCAGTCATGCCAACACAACAGTTAGTAAGAAAATGGCTCAGACAACTGGTTTGATCCTCCTTTCATCCAGACAAAATTTTCACATGGAAATATTTCTGAAAAATCAACTGTGACACAAACAGCAACTGCAGATATTAGAGATACTGAAAACTAATGGCCAGAAAAGTTTTCCTGCATAAAGATCAGGCTCTGTACTCAGGCTGTTGAATTCAGGCTCTGTACATAAATGAAACACATCTGTTGGCTATATATATTATGAAAATTGTCATGCTAGACTGAAATCTTCCGAAGACTGTTACTGAACTAATCTCACAGACTTTCTTCATAGACATTTTAAAAGGGACTGCAATGCCAGACTAAGCAGAGAAAAACAAATAGAAACAACAAGACTTCTGTGTGTATATATGAAATAAAGAAAGATGTCACCCTTATAATCAACTTTGGTAGCCAGATGATGCTGAGTTCAGTCTGAGGAGTCAGACAGCATTTTGGACTTAGAGGGCCTCTGCAAGGAGGCCCTGGGGAGGTTATTTATTTGCTACAGTACTGTTGAATTATAAAGAATAGACATAGAGACCCCCTATTCCTGCATACCTGGCAGCTCTCATTACCTTTTTTAAAATTTTTTTTATTAGAGGTACCAAGAGAATTGCTGTGCTGTAGGGGATGGTTTACTGGAGCAGGAGGAGAAGGGAAAGGCAGCACCAACCCTTCCCAAGGCAGTCCAGGGCTGTCTGGGTGCATGACAGGGCCTGTGCATCCCCCCTTCACATTGCTGCAGCCACATCTAGTCCTGGAACAGATCCTCACACCCTCTTTTGGCTTTCCAAATGACCCGTGTTTGGGGCACAGGTTCCCATCATTTCAGTTGTCTGTGGCTCCCCACATTTCTGACTGGTGAGGGGCAGCTGATGTGCAAGGCAGCAGAAGAATGATGGCCAGACAGAACAATCAAGGCAACAGGAGCACTGCAAAAATAGGGCAATAGCAAAAGATCTAGGGATTATACCATCAATAAAAACATCCAGAATAGAAAATTTGGCAATCAAGATGGCAGAACAACCAGCTGAGTCCATGGGCATCATTGCCAGAAGGCACCATCCCAGAAGCCTGGAGGGTCCAAGGCTGACAGTGGATGGGAGCTGCCACAGCTCTGCTCAGGCCAGACTGGAGGCTTGCCCACTTGCTTGTTAAATCCTGCACACTTCACACTGATATTCATCAGACACCATTTTTAAAGCTGAAATCCTGATTTTCTGTGTCTTTTAGAGAGGAAGTGTCAGGCTTCATACCAGTTTGTTAAAAAAGACAAATGGAAGCTTAAAAACTTATGCTTTGAGCTTTAACTTAGTCTGCAAAGTAGGTTTAGATTGGATGTTGGGAAAAATTTCTTCACAGAAAGGATTGTCAAGCACTGACACAGGCTGCCTAGGGAGGTGGTTGAGTCCCCACTCCTGGAGGTATTTAAAGACATGTAGATGTGGCACTTAGGGACATGTGGCACTTAGGGACATGTCTTAGTGGTGGACTTGCAGTACTGGGTTCATGGTTGGACTCGATGATCTTAAAGGTCTTTTCCAATCAAAATAATTCTATAAGAATTTATACAGAAAGGAAAATATGACTTGTTCAAAGGAGACTTGTCTGTATATAGAGTGAATATTTCCATGGTCTTGGTCCTTCATTTTGAACTGTGTTGCTTTTTCCCCTTGTAATTTTCTTGAAAGGGAGATAAGAGATTTTAGGTGTTGTCTGCAGTTTTCCTTTTCATGCAAATGCTTTCAGTGTTTATTTTCTATTTACTGAAGCAAGATATAATTGCAGTTATTGTTTGTTTAAACAGGATAAATGTACAATTATACATTTATGTATATACATTACATGTTATTATAATGCATACTATAAATACTATAATATAAATAGTGTATTTGTTTCCCTAGAGCATACAGGCTTTGTACCTTAACTTCAGTGCTGAGGACTAGTTTCTAGCAGCTTTCTATAATTGTGCAGAGTGAGTGTTCAGCAGGTGGAAGAACCCTGCAAAGGTGGGATAATTCCATTTGTAATCATGTCTCTTACGAGCTGATGGAGGTTTGACTCATTGAGATAACTCCTCTGAGGAACTTCAGTGGTTGTGGGACCACTGAAAAAGCAGCATCTTTCCTCAAAGACCAGATCTTACTATGTATTTGTATTTATAATGCATTTTGTATCACCAAGAGTGATAACAAACCTGCAATTCTCACTTCTTCATGCGTTTCATAAAGGAGATAATCTGCACCTTACTCGTTGAGTCCCAGTGTTGTTTGGGAAGGAGCCATATAACTTAGGAAGGAGCCATAAAAAATGCAGCAAAGCAACACTCACAGCAGCTCTGTATGTTGATTCCTATGTGGTCATGAAGGTCTAAGTATCATTTGTCTTTTAACCGGGTCAAATCCTCTTCGAAAAAGTGAATCCTGTGCACAAAGTTGTTTTTCTAGTTACATTGTTATACATGTCAAGAGATAGGTCACATTTATTATTGTTTAGGCTTATACATTACTTACTCCATTTCATGAATAGCTGTGACAGAGTACTCAGGAACAAAAATAAATCCTAATTATAATGGCAGAAAGCAGTTGTACTACACTGTGGGACATGGCCCAAGCAATGAAGAATGACTGAGGGAACCCAGGCAAAACTGGCAAATGCTTACTAACTGAACCAGAAATTCGCTGTGAGGGTGTGGGAAAACCCACCACCACTAGAAATGTACTAAAGGAAGGAATTTTCAGGGCTCCTTCATGCCCTAGGAGAGCCACATGGGCATTTCGGACTTGAAATTGGATAAACTTACAGTGAATTGTAAGGTCTTGCACTGAGTCAGAGGTTGCTCACTAATAAGCAGGAGACAAAACAGGGCGCAATTCCCTGCACCTGAAACACCCAGCATTTCACCAACGGCTCCCCAGGGACAGAATATAGCTTTACATTTAAGAATCCAGTTCACTGAAGCACTTAAGTAGACACTCGATAGCAGACAGAAAAATCAAGCACACATGGCTCCAAAAGGAAGGCTAAATCTGCTCCAGACCATGCCACAGGGCATCCTCGTCTCAGCACCACAAATGCTACTGTTGAGCCTCTGGCTGTCAGTTCTTTCTTCCCAATGCCCAGGTTTCACAAGATTTAATATGAAGTCCAGTTCTAAAACATGAGCATGAAAGGAATCCCTTTGCAGATGATTCAACCCTCATTCGGGCTTGCCTTGATTCACTGCATGCTGTCATTCCAGTGATCACTCCTTCTGGTGTAACTCTACTGTCTTAAAATAGACCATCTCTGAAAGGGCAGTCATTAGAGCCAGCAGTTTATTTTGAACAGAGAGGAGTACCAGGCATTTCAGGAGCCTGTCAGATTCTTCTTTTCAACCTCATGATCAAGACAAATTTCCTGAGCAGGTTTCTGAGCTGAACACCTTTCTGGCTGAAGAGATTTTCCCATAATTTTCCTTTCATGTTTCCAATTAGGTGAAATTTTTTCCAATTAGGTGAATTCTTTGCATGGGGGTTCCTGTGATGACATTGATTGTCATTTCTTTTTTACATGGGCACATACCTATAAGCTGTGTGTCAGTGACATGAAAGTAAAACTGAGCCTCAACATTACAGGCTCAGATAATTGATGCTGTACGACAGACTTTCTTCAGAAGTCTTTCCATCTCCTATACTCTGGACCAGGGAGTTTTGTCTACTGTGTTGTAATCTTGCTCGTCACAGTACTTCCCACAGCAGGAAATAAGTGTCCTAAGAATTAATAGGAGTCTTAAGGAGATTGAGTCATTAGTGCCTTTTTGAAGTGAACACAGCATTACTGACACACATAGAGTTTAGCATGTGCTTAAATGCTTTTAACAAGAGCAGCTGAAGGAAGGAGACATCTCAGTCAAAAACACGCTGCATGATTAGAGGTGAAACAACTGCAGACCCCTTCCAGGGCACTGAAATGAGTATGATCTGCTGTCTCATGCCAGTTTTATATGCATGCATATGACTTCAGTTCCTGACTTCCATATGTCCTTTTGCAATGCTTGCATTCATTCACTCCTCAGATTCTTTTGCATTCATTGCTGATGTAATTAGAGAAAAAAAAAAAGTAAGGCACATTTGCTGAGGCAGAGCGTAAGATGATTTCCTTTTTTCTTGTCTACAATTCATACCACTGTACCTTATTTCAAACCAACATTTTGAAAGAAACTCTTCTTGAAAAGCTAACTTTTAAATGCTTTTCTTCTTTAAAGCTGTTGCTTAGGTAATTCTCCTTATTGCTATGGTGTTGATTCAGAGCAGGACAGGACAGAAGGAGGGAGGGAAGCAAGGACACCAGGTCAGTACCAGCATTTCTCTGTTATCCAGGGATAAACCACTTGTATCTTCAAACAATTTATATCTTCTCTGGGTGAAAGTCAGTAAAAGATATAATAGTGAAGTGTTTGTTTTCAGTTATGAATATAAAATGTCTTTATCCAAGTGGAACATTTTTAAGCATCTGTGCTATAGCAGAGCCGTAAACACAAGCAGAAATGCTTCCACACCTCCAGATCACTTTGCCCACAGTTCAGCTCCTCTAAGTAGCCCAGGAGCATAGCTGAGTGATGGTCTCTTTGCTGCCACTCTTTCTACATGGCAGCGTATGAAGAAGATGCAGTGCAAAAGGTGGATTCACCTGAAATTTAGAAACTACTTAGGAAAGAAACTTCTCGGGAAAGGTTTGCAGATTTTCTATCTGTTTCCATTACAATGACTTCTGATCCTGAGCATTTGCTTCTGATTTTTCTAGTCTACTAACTCCCCAGTTTCCTGTCAGCTACTGTCAGAAGTTTGTGCCAGTGTCACTTGGCAGGCCTGGCCCTTGGAGGGAGCTGCTCCTTCTCCCGATGACAGCTGCCATGGCCTCTTCTGCTGCCAAACCTTTTCAAGATGTGAAGACAAGGAGATTGGCAGCAGTGTTGAACAAGATTTATTCAGCAGTTCATTGTCACAGATCCACAGAGGCTCAAAGGGGCCTCCAGAAGACAGCTGCTGTGACCCCTAAGTAAAGCTGGAATAGTGAGAGCAGGTTGCTCAGCAGAGCTTCAAAAACTCTGAATATGAAGATTCAACAACATCTCTCAGCTATTGCAGTCTGCTTCTCTGTTTGACCAGTCTCACAACGAATGATTTTTCCCTTGTATCTAATGATAATTTCTCCAGTTGCAGCTTGTGTCTACTGTGTCTTGTTGTAGCCCTGCCCACTGCACTGCCAAGAAGAGTTTGGCACCATATTCTCTATGCCATCTCTTCTGGTATTGGTTGGTTGGCTCAGCCCCACATTTCCATCTCTTTCCTGCACTGGGAATCCTGAAATGGAGCCCAACACTTTGGATGTGTCTCCCCAGTGCTGAGCAGAGGGGAAGACACATTTCCCTTGACTCACTGGCAGCGCTTGCCCAGCCTAGCACACTGCTGGCTCTTGTCCTCCAGGACCCCCAGATGCCTTTTTGCAGAGCTTCTGCCCAGGCAGTCAGACCCCAGACTACACTGGTTGATGAGGTTGTTCCTCCCTAGGTGCAGGACTTATTTCCCAGTGTTGAATGCTATGGGATTCACTGACAGCCTCTTGCACTGAAAATTCCAACAATGAGATGTCAACCAGCATTGCCAGAGCACTCCTACCTGCATCCACCTCTGCTCCACACTGGTCTGTAACCCCTGACAGTGAGGTCTTGGTCAGAGCAAGAGCACCAGGCAGTCAGTGATTAATAAAAACTCACCTACTTTTAGTGCTCAAGTGTTAATTTGCAGATCTAAGTGACAGAGGATCTAGGGTGAAAGGTACAGTATTCAGGGTGAGTGGTGAATTGTTGGATGTCCTTCAGATTCTAGGAAGCTGTTCCTCTGTCTAGAGTGTTTCCTTGTGAGGGTAGTCTATTGAATTTTTTTTTCACAATCTGTTCCTGCTTGTTATGCTTATGGTAGCCAAAAAACCACACCAAAAATACCATCCATGCATGCATAAAGACTACTAATGGTATTGTACCACCTCTAATATTTTATCAGAATGAAATTTAAGTGCATCAAGAAACTCATACAAATAAAAATACTCTAAAAGTTTGTTCTCTTTTGGAACAAGTACTTTCAGTTAAGAGTTATCTGCTTTCTGGATCTCAGCTTATGACCCCACACAGAGCAGCAAGGGATCAGGCAGGGAACAGTCCAGTACAGGCAGTGAGGAGTAAAACAGCACCCTGTGGAGCTTGGCAGAGACTCACATTTTTATTACCAATGCTAGAAAAAAAGTCCTGCTTCCCTTCGTATCTGATACACTGCTGCTTTAAGAATTAATCTTATCAAATCTCCTGGATTAAAGAAGATTTTAAGAAAATGCATGTGGGAGAAACAGATTCAATAAGTGGCATTTTCATCCTGACTTGATATTAGGGGTAGATCATGTCAGGACAGTTTTCTTAGCCCTGGTTTCACAAGGAACATGTCCATGTATGTAGTTTTGGTACCTATGCCTCTTCAGCCCAGGTCTTCCTTCTAGCAACCCTGAGTGGAAAAGTGGCATACATTACAGTTTAAAACAGTTGCAGAAGTATTTAGGAGTAACAAGGCACATCAAAATAGCACACTGACATCCACCCCACTGACATTCATTTTGGCAATGGGTCTTTTTCATGAATGAACAGCAACTCAGAAAGCCTGGTCCAAAGCTCACTGAAATCAAGGGGAACTTTTCTTTTGGTTTCACTGGACTTGGATTAGCTGCATGACAGGGTAAAAGGGTTTGCACACACCCATCAAAAGTGAGGAGATAATTGAAAGCTTACCTGCAAAAATGTAGTGTACAAGATCCTGATCTATGGAGCTGCTGCTTGCCCTCCTGAAAGAGTCTGCTGCCTGCATTCCTGCCTGAGCCAAGAAATTAACCTGATGGATTAGCTACTATAAAAACATTAAGTCTCTGCATGAAAAAATAAAGCCTGCCATTCCCTGATGCTTTCTGTTGCTGAATTCTCTAATAATTGAGACTGGTCCACTAAGAAAAACTTGCAGGCTCCTTGGCAATTTATTGCAGTGTCTGAAAGGTTACACATTACCCATTATTGACCTTTAACACCAACCCATGGTGATCTCAGAAATTACACAGGGAAACAAGCAGAATTTGTTTGTGTTCATCCTGTTAAAATTATTGCAGCAATAGAAGAATCATCTGTCCATTTAATGGGAGAATCTGCTTTTAAATTACCTAACTCTCTTTGCAGACAAGTATATGTATAATTTGTTCTTTTTTTAAATAAACGAAGAGAAGGGGTTCCCTCACACATACTCACAGACTAAGGAGAGCATTTTCCAACATTGTTTTGTCCCATTTTCCTGTGGTTTAGCACTGTTAACATCAGTGGCTTTGGTTGGTTCTAATTTAACCCAGTTCTAGAGACCAGACCTGCTGAGGGCTGAGTCTGGAGTACATTTAATGATGTCTGCATTGAATCATCCTGGTCACCCTCTAAGGGTATCCCAGACTGACCCACAAGGGCTTACAAGCCCAACTATAGGGATGTCAGCATTGTTCAGGCTAATGGAAGAAAAGTTGCAACCATGAGCCCATGCTCCTCTCAGAAGATGCAGTTTTGAACTTTTCAATCTGAAAGATTTGGGCAAGATTTTCTGGTGCAGATGTCCCAGATTTAAGAGCAGCAAGACTACATCTTTATTTAAAGCCAGTCTGGGTCAGGATCAAAAAACCCAAAGGGCAAGTGGCACTTCAAAGTTTGTATACATCAAAGCAGAGCCTCTTCTCCGCTTCCCTGGATCAAGGTGGCCTCATCCAGGGTGCTGGTGGGGAACCAGTGCTGTTTGCACCCTCGCCAGGGATGTACCGAACCTCTTCTGGATGTGTGTGAGCCTCCAGAAGGCAGCCTTCACTACTGAAAGTCTTCTACTACCAAAAAGTGTTCTGCAGAAATCATAAACATAAATACTGCAGAAAACACAAACATAAATACTGGCTATTGTTTACATGAATGGCTAGTCAGAGCAAGTCTTTAGGAATGAGCTAAAGCTGCTCTGAAATATATGAAGGGACGTGCAAGATGTTTTCTGCTTCTGTTTATCTTCATTTTGTGCAGAGGTGCTTATTAACATTTGCATATAACTTTGGTTTGCCAAACTGTAATTTGTCTGCTTCCCAAATTAAAATGGACAACGAGAATATGGCCATTTTCCCAGCTCACAGTGCAATGCTGGCCATGTGTTAGAGAGTATTGAACATCTAGTCACGTAATAATGCAAATGACTTGGAAGAAAAAATATAATTAGCTCATTAAGAAAACAGAAATCCCTCCTGTCAGGCTAGACCTGATTTAGCAGTTCCATCATTCATGTCCAGCCAGGCAACACAAAGTACAAACTTCCTTTTCATTTGGTCGTAGCCTACCTAAGGCATACAAAAAACTGAGATGTAAAATTAAACAGTATGTACTAGGCTACTGTGTCAGGAAGGCTTGGTTCCAGTTATTATGAAGCTCTTTTTTCAAGCTTATGTCTCTGATCCCAGCCTCAAAGAGGTATCTGGGTTGATGTAAAAGCTTCCTTCTCTCAGGTTGTCCTTGTGGCTGCAGCACCCACTCCATACATCACTGCTCCTTGTCCTCTGCACTCCTGCCCACAGCACTGGCAGTTCAAAGGGATGCAAACCCCCCGGATCACATTCCCAGGTGGAATAAAGGAAACACAGGAAAAGTTTACAGTAACCCCTCCATGCATAGCCTGGGGAGATGACAGAATAAGCATTCTTGAGAAACACATATTTATGTGAAACCTGAAAAGTTCGGGTCAAGGACCCTCTTTTTGTAACAGATAAAGGTGAAAAAATGGAAAACCCACATTTCAGCTGAGAGGCCCAATTACTTTTCTACAAAACATCCAGTTTTGATTATTTTCTCTGGTCAAAGTTCAAAATCTTCAGAGGGAGACATTCCAAACTTTTTTGTGCTGTCCAGCTGTGCAGGAAAAATAACATTGCTAGATGTAGCTCAGGCAGATCATTTCTTGAACCAAGAATGAGAGCTAACAGTGATTGAGCAGAAAAAAATGCAGCAAGACCTCCAGAGAAGATTGCCAGCTCCAAGATGGGATCCAAACCCCTCAAAAGCAGAGGCTATCCTTAAAAAATACCAAAGTAAAGAATGTTTGATTATTTTCTCTCTCCTCTTTGCCTTCACAGCACATGTTAGTAAGCAGCTCTCTGCAATCCATTGCACGTCACAGAACTCCTCTCAGTCACACCTTGGAGGTGGAGAAGTTAATTGTGTGACCACAATTTGACCCCACAATCACAAGACTGGGTGAACTGAGACCTTGGGAGAAATGGTGCATGCTGTTCAAGCTTCATGACAACATAAGGAGAGCTGGGAACACTGGTGTGCTGCCTCTGGGCAGCAGAGCACTTGGGCAGGAATAACTGCATGTCCACAGCAGGTGGTGGTGTCAGCAATTTGTTTAAGAAGTCAGATTGATTTTTGAATTAAAAAGAACCATGCCTGGCAACTTTTTGAACCATCCTTAAACACTGGCTCTTATTTTATCCTAAGTTGAGTGCTGAGATCCTAAGATCCATACCGAGCACTGAGCCCTGTCCCAAGGGCTGTGACATAGAGCAGAGCCACTTCTGGGCACATCTTTTCTAGCCCCCACACAAGAGTTACCCTCCCAGGCCATGCCAGGATCTGCTGCTTCTGCTGAGAGCATCTCTGTGAAAATCCACCCTGCTCAGTAACATCAGCTTGTCTTCCTTCTGTCCCTGCTTGCTGAGGAACTTTTATGGTACCTTTTGAGACAGCTCCAGGAGAGGTAATTCCAGCAGCAGGCAGACACATCTGCCTCAGGCTCTGTTCAGGGAGCACCTATCCTACCTTTAATCAGCATCAGTACACAGAAAAGCTGAAATGTCGTAGTCTCTTGTAAAGAACAAGGTCACCTCCTGGTAATTCCTCTTTGCTGACAGGGGTACAAGTGAATACAGAACAATGTTTCACACCTGACTGCTGATCATAGGGGTATGAAAGGCTGAAGTTCAGAGGGGTTTTTCTAAAAGCATCCACCCAATTTGAGGAGCAGATCATCTCTGTGGCCCACAATGTTTTGAAATAGTAATGTACAAGCCCATAAAAGCAACAGAATTACATTTGCTGTCAGACCACAGCCAAGCAGAAAACACAGTAGGGAAAGAACCCCCTGCTGAGCCCTAAAGCTACGCATCTTGTATTTGCAGTGAGTTTACCAAATCACATCACAGGGCAATTTAGTGAAACTGAGAACTATGTAAAGTCTCACAGGCAGTACCTGCTCTCACATGTAGTGGAGCATCTCATGTTCAGCTCCAAGTGAGGAAGGGCTGCATACGTATATGATGGCACTGCAGGCAAGGCTCCAAAGAGCAGTGCAAAGCAGGTAATAAAAGTGCACCAAAGCACCAGGGAAGACCTGAGCTGATAAATAGACCCCATTTACAAGATGCAGACAAGTTTGTGAACGCAATTGCAGGTAAAATAGTCAAATAAAGTAACAAATAGGCTCCTGCTTGAGAGATTTGCAAATCACATACTCCATCTGCAGCACACCCAGCAAGCTAAATTGGATTCAGACTTACCGAGAAATCTTTAGAGAAATTCTGCTTTCTTTTATTTCCCTGTGGATATATATTTTCACTGCTCTACCTCCCACCATGTAGCACTAGGACAGATAGGAATGATTGTCAATGAGCATAATGTTGTGAGCAATACAGGGAAAGGGAGCTGCTGCTGCTGCTGCAACAGTTAGACTGCTCTGTGCCTGTGAATTCTCATCACAGAATTAAGGAATTTCACATAATATTCCAGACTGGAAGGGACCCACAAGAATCATCAGGTTCAGCTCTTAAGTGAATGCCCCATTCTGGGATGGAACCTGTGACCTTGGTGTTATGAAGCACCATGCTCTAATCAACTCTTAGATGATACATTTTTGCATACAAATTGACTGTGTACAAAGATTTACAACAGAAATTTTCAAATTGGACTTGATACGAGGCAAGTTCAGTTTCTCACTTTTGATAAGGATCATTACATCTCACTGATGCTATCTACATCTTCCTAAGTAAAGGACTGGTTTGTCTGTCAATGGAAGGTTCTGGACAGTAAAAGGCCTGATTCAGATTGCATTTTGATCACCTTATACACGTGCCAAAAATCAGAAACACCCAAATGGGAAAAGATTAGGGAACATTTGTTAAGTTACTTTGCTTTCCAGCCACTGACTCTGAAACAAAAATAGCAAGACAAACTACATGGTAATGTTCCTTGACAAGTGATGCGATTACCAGCAACAAGGAGATATTTATGGACAGCAGCCCAGACAAATAAAGCTGCTTCTAAGTGCCTCTGCTCTTTTCTTGCTGATACAAAAGTAATACTTACAACTGTAGATGGCTGTTGAAACCTTCCTAAGGTGCCAGAAGAAAGACACCTTTTTGTGCAAGATCACACAGGGAAATGACAAAAGGATCTGTAACATGGAGTTACTGGAGGTCAGGGACTTTGTTTCAAGTTGAATTTTCCTTGATGTACTCACTACAGTTAGCCAGAATTAAAATGCTTTTGAAGGAGAAGTTGGACTGCTGAAACACAAGAGTGGCAGATGCCTATTTGCTCTTTTTATATTATCACTCACTCCAGAGAAAGGCCTGCAGCTTGGATTTTCAAAAATGTTTGTTTAAGCTCCATTAAAATCCACACAAATTGATATTGTTCATCTGAAGTTGCAGGCCCTTTTGGAAGTTGTACTTTAACTTTGACCAAGTACTCCTTACCTTTTTCTGCAACTAAATGTGAACTGATTTAGAGACTAACTTGTCTGTGTTTGCTTATAATTATATTGTATTTTTATTGCTAATTTATCTAGAAGCTTTCTGCAAATGCATATTAAACCAAGATAGATTATTCTTTTAAATGGAAACTTCATGGTTAAGTTACTGTGACAAGAAACCAAAGGCAAAGGCACTTTCTACCTAGATCAAATGTCTTGTTGCTGAGCAAGATGAAACATTGCACGGTGCTGAACATGCAAAAAGAGTTTTTTATTGAACTATCAGTCTCCTAATTTCTTGTGCAGTTCCTGACTCACAAGGCTGCATTTTACCCACTTATGCCAAAAAGGTTGTAGGAAGAGTGCAGGGACAGCCTTTGCTCAGCAGGACAAAACAACTTTTCCTCCTTGCCTCTCACAGCTGGGGCTCAGAGACATCCCCTGCCCTGCTCCACGGCACGAGCAGCTCCTCCTTGGATGCTCTGGTGGCCGTGAAATCCCTGCAGGCAACAGGGGAATCATCTGGTGTGAAGTTATGTCTGAGAAGGAACTCCTTAGGTATCTCCTTGCTCCTCTTCATTTCTATCCTCTATTTCCTTTTGGTTCTTTTCCCTTACAGCTTTTACTGCTTTCCCCTCTGTCTTTTTATCTCATGGATCTTTTAAGCTTTACATAATAATTTTTCTGGAAATATCATGACAGCTTTGGCATTTTAGTCAGCAGAAATCTGTGAAGTAATAACCTTGTCTACTATAAACAAAAAAGCATGAAGGAGCCTGATAATTTCATCTGCACATTTCTCCATTTTGCTCAATACTGTAATAACAGGGTCTAATTTAAAGTAAATATTTTGTGCTTTCCAACCTACTGATGCATGGCAAAAAATTTATTGAGTTACACTGCATCAATTTTTTTGCAGGGAGAGTTTAAAAATAGTATTTGTCTTATTCCCAAATAATTTCAGGCAAAAAAGTATTGTGATGGACTAACTGTGTTATGACTCATGATATCTACTCATTTAATGTCTTTTGATCTACAAATGTACACCATGTACTGGCAGATAGGCAAATATAAAAACGTGGTAAAAGACATTTTCCTTCAAATATACCCAATGTGAGAGGAGACAATAGCTCATTGCAGTTAGAGAGACCAGCTGTAAAAAGAAATGATGAAGGCAAAGTCTGTGTCCAATATTAACAGTGAACCTGAAGGTCTGCCAGGTCCAGGCAGCCTGAGGACACTTGAAATTTAATATCACTCCCCTGAGAAAGTCGAAATGATCCACCTGTCCTCAGGCAATTTCAAATGTGGGATGTCACCTACTACAGGACTGCCTCCCACCAGCCATGGGCACTGCCTGGCAGTCTGTGCACATCTGCAGGGGGAAGCCTTCAGAAACACACAGCACAGCTCTGGGACAGTCAACAGGCTCGGGAGAGGCACATCCCACAAGCATAGATAATTGCCCTCAAAGCTTATCTTGCAGGGGTGGTGATAAAAGGTCCATCCACAAAGAAATTCTGGGAGTAGTTTTTATCAGATATTCCCAGTTCCATTGGGTCCCAGATTACCGAAATTTTTAAAATGTGGTCAAACTTTCAATGTATACCAGATCAAGGCTGAGATGATGTTTTTGTGTTAGGTGATGCAAAATCCTCTACAACCCATGCCATGGAAGAAACTAACATGCAGCATAAGCAAAGGATTTATAGATGAAGTACAAAGCTCTGGATCTACCTCCTCAATTTCAATGCAGTGTTTGGTGTCAGGAGTGATTTTCCATCTGAGTGAAACACCATTTTCCTTACAAGAGATAAAGCAAGATTGACCAGCCAGAACAGGACAGGTGGGTAGTGTTTCCATTGGGAAAACAATGGACTGGGATGGTTTTTTATAGTAAGTTCACACTGGCACCACCTAAAAAGTTTTCTTTCTTTCCATTGAAGTGGAACTCCTATTCCCTAATAGGAAGGATTTAGGGGAGTTTCTGAGTAAAATTTTTCTTCAAGGCTCAAATCACTGTAATTAATGATTTTGGAGGCATTTAAAATGCTTCTGAAAAAACAAAATCATACATGAGCTCTAGGATATGCTGAGAAGTGATAAGGAATAAAAAAGTGAGACATTCTGTGAAAAGACGGAGATAGAAAGAGAAAACCTTAGTATTTTTAACTATGGGAGTAGAGTAAGATTTCTTCATCTGTTTGATGTTGAATTCCAAAACAGCAGCATACTGTCAGCTCTCATTGTCAGCTTTGAAAGCCCAAAGATAGCAAAGCATTAGACACAAATCACATGGCATACACTCAGTCCCACCAAAATTTCTCTGTCTTTATGGGACTCTACAGATCTAAAGGGAAATAATCTGCTTTCATTGTGCATATGGAGGAATCACTGCCTAAAGATGGCTTTGAGAGTGTTGCAAAAGAGTTGAAGGCCACTTACTGAAGGAGCTCAAAGCACAAAGTGAACAAACTCACCTTTACCTCCTTCAGGCGCTCATAGCCGAAAACTGGGTGAGGCTTTCAGCCTGGTTTTGGGGTATGTGGGACACACTAAAAATAGTAACAAACTAACTGTATGAAAATAGAGGTGAATCACACATTTTCTAAGCATGTTACTTAATACAATATCACTATAATACTCCAAAAGCCTTTTTGCCCTTTTTACAGGAGCTATTTGTCCTTACTCAATCCATTGAACTCTATATTTGTCCTTACTCAATCCATTGACTCTATATGGGAGGGGTTATTCTAGGTATTTCTTCCACTCTTCCTTCACTCTTCATGTGCTTCAAATTTATTCATGGTTCATGGCAGTTCCCGCAAATTAAAAAAACGTAGGAGAAAAATAGGTGTCAGACTAAAAATAACAGCTTATTAAATGCATTTTAATATCTATACATTAATATCCCAGTTGCTGTAGCCAAAACTGTGAGTCCCCATGGATCAGTGTGCATTTTTACATATGTTCTAACAGACATGTGGACAGGGTTCAGTCCACATAACTCCAGCTGTCTCAGGTCACTAAGTGACTGCAATGGCTATTTTGAAATCTAATGGGGATAAATAGATACCAGGAAACATGAATTCAACCCATCTGAAAAGTCTAGTCAAGGGAGGCTATGTGAATTTCCCTCTGAAAATGCTCTCTTATTCACTGAGTGCAGAACGAGGCTTAGGGGCAAGCTTAGCCCTGATACTTGGATTTAAGTAAAGTATTAGACAAGAAGAACCACAACTCTCAAGAGTGACATGTTTGTGGCTACTGTGACAGAGGTGCTAAATAGCTGTATTACTACCTTGGGCACCTTAACTCTCTTTCAACCCATTAAATACACCCCTGCCAAAATCATCATCCATATACATTTGTGTCATTTGGGAACCTCTCCACTTCTCTCCCACAGCTCTGTGCCATTTTTATCCTCTGCTTTAAGACATGCTGCTGCTGCCAGTTCCTTACTTGCAAGCAATCTTGTCAGTCCCCTCTGCTACACAACAGAGGATAATACAAGGCTGATGGTTTGTCTTTTCCACTGCCTCCAGAAACATATTAGACTTTGCAAAAGGAGCTGAATATGAATGTCCCTTCCACTTTCATTCCTGAGATCTCTTGGTTCCAGCTGCAAACAAACAAGCAGAGGGTGACCCCAGTGCATTGTCTGTAATTGCGTGTGTGTTTTATCTGTTGTATATATCTGAGTATGGACAGATACACTTTAATATGAACACTAAAATAAAAACTTAACAAGTTTATTATAAAGAACCTACTGCTGTAGACATCCCCTGTGAGATGATCTGTGACTGTGTCAGTCCAGGTGCAAAGGTCTGTGCAGCTGTGACCCCTTTGACATCTCACTGAGTCTCCTTCCTTCAGAGGCAGCAAAGTCTGGAGCTTTCAGGCAGTCTGATTCTCTATATACACCCCACCCAAGAGGACTGAGGTGACCATTTCATCCTAGGAGCCATGGCAGGTCTGATAATACAACTTTGAAATTCAGAAAATGGCCACTGTTCATGAGGCTTAAAAAATCCCAACAAGCAGACATGACTGCATTGAGATCTTGAAGTTGAATGACATGCAGACTCTATATTAAAATCAAACTCCAAACTTGCTTTCAGGCTCTCAATCTTGAGAAGGAGGCTACAGAAAACGTGAAAAAGTAGAGTGCTTCTTTGGGACTTTTGCTATCAGTGGTAGAAACCAACGCATTTGAGAAACAGCAGATGAGTTTTTGATGCTCTTGAAATTTCCAGTACTTCAACATCTGATTTTTCTGAAGAGACCTGACCATGAAGTGCTAGCAGGAATCATTGCAAATATGTCAGGCAGGCAGACAGTTAGTCCTTTATAAAACCTTAAAGAATGAAACATCACAAATATAATGTGATTTTAGAGAACTGGGAAACTCTACCAAGCAACTGTCATATGCACCATTGCATCTTTGAAGAGCTCAGCAGGCAGTTCTTCCTGTGGCAAATGAGTTTACTGTGGTGTTACTAAAATGCTGCAGATAAAGTAAATGCAAATGTATTAAAAAAGTGGAACATATATAAATAAGAGAAGAAAGAACAAAATCTGTGTCCAAAAGTCAATCAAAAGATTGTATTTACCAAAAAGATGCAAATAAATGTTCGAAAAAGCACTGAACTCCCTGTGAACAATGTTCAGAAAGAGAACAGGAGCGAGCTTTAAAGACAGGGGTGTTTTGTGGGTTGGTAGGAAGGTATGGTATTAAGCCTTTACTGTTTTAAGAGTAGAACCATTCCTAACTGATTCCTTTTTAATCTCCAGCATTTAGAATTTCAAGCTGATCATAGTCCAGCTCCATTACTCAAAATGGGCATGAGTAAATTTGCTCTCTGAGTAAAGAGACAAGTGCCAGCTAGAGAGCAGGGAGGCAAAACTCATTCAGCAGTGATCAATGCAAAACAGTGCCACAAGTCACACTGGAAAGGAAAGAATAAACTGGTTAACGCTCTTTCACAGTTTCCACAGCATTTAGATTTGCTTTTGTAAGTGCAAATAGTCAGCTTCTAGGACAAACAAACAAAACAAAACAAAAAAGAAACAATCCAGGACTGAGTATTATGATCAAAATTCTCAGAAATAAATTGGTGACAACAGTCCTTAAATACCAAGGCATGCCTTACCACCTGTACTGAAAACACCTACAAATAAAAGGATTGTGCTACCCTGTATCAAGACTCCTTATGTATTGATACCATCACAAAGTAAACTTTCCCCAGTGTAAATTAAAGCCTTGCAAAACTCATATGCAATGTACAAGTAATGATATAGAAAGATGCTGGCCTATAATGAAATGCTAAGTGCAAGCTTCTAAAGACACTTCCACATAACACTTTTAGAACTGTTTCCTTCTATGCATATAACCTGATTCAAGGAGAGTCATACAAGACTCCCACATGTTATTGCATCATGATGAAACATCACTGTTGTACCTTTTGTTGTTGCTATTATTTTTAAAACCATGTGTGGTCAGTGGCTGTAATGTACAAACACATTGGAATCTGTGCTGAGATTCACCACCCACAAAAATCGATGTTGAGAGAAGTTTGAGTCTAAAGGAGTCAATATTTGGCAAAGAAGCAGGATTGAAAGGAATTTTGGAAGTGCCAGCCCCTGAAAGTGGGATTTGAATGAATGCGGAGAATAAGTGGCAAATACTGGTAATGACAACAGATGGCAATTTGCAAGTTGCATTTTATTTAACTGAAATACAGATGATTTTAAAAAGTTAGCTCTTTCCAGAAGGCAGCATGTTTGGGAACTTTACCTAGCATCTTTTTTTCCCATTAGATATTAAACCTGTACTAATAACGAAGGGTTATTTTCTGGTGCAATTTTGGTATTTACTGAATAAAATTGTAAAAACTATGTGTAAGGCAATTTTTCTTTCAGTCTACCAAATGAGATACAGAAACAAAACCATCCAGTTATCCAAGAGTCACTCTTTCTGTTCTTAACTTTGATCTCAATCCCTTTGTTTCCCTGTCTCCACCTGCTCACTTTGGGAGTTTGTGCCCTTGAGGTCTTTCACTCTGACTCATTGGACTTTGAAAGCACAGCCCTTTTAGCAAAACCAAGCACAGCCTCGAATAGAAAGTGCTTTATGCTAATGCTCCATCTGTGAACTGGCTTGGCTATTCAGAAAATCTGGGTATGTCCACTGTCCATAAGCCATCTTCAGCTGGCTCCCATTTGAGCAAGAGGTAACTCAGTGTTAATCCACAAAATATCCTCCAGGACCATTTAAAGCCACGGTGGGAATCAGTCTTCAGAGCATCTTTTGGACAACGTTTCCACCTGATCATCTGTGACTCATTCTCCTCCCTAACTCTTTTGCTGTAACAACAGGGAGCTCCCTGGTAATCGAGAGCTCACAGTGAGACATCAGATGCATCTTTCCATTCGCTGCCACTGTGCTCACGCTGTTAATATTGTAATAGCTGGTACACAGCATGCCAACATCAGACAACAAGGAGAATTAATTATCACAGGCTTTGGGGCTTGGAATCACATACTATCTACTAACGTTTGTTTGGAGCAACCAAACGCCTGATAGAAGTCTCGAGCATATCATTAAATCCCAAGGAGACATTTTGAGGGCAATGTTTCAGTAGCAAGTAGAAAGGTAGCTTCTTTGATAAACCAGTTAAAAGAGAAAGAAAGGAAGATCCATCCAGGAACGTTCCCTATTCAGCAAACACCCCTGGAGCGCACAGCAGAACAACCTCTGGTACCGGCTCAAAATGAATGATTCCACGGCCACGGTGTGACACTTTGGCAGCCGATAGCGTAGTGACACCTGCTGATGAGCACACACACTGCAAACACTCGGGAGGCGAAGGGCTGGCTCGCATCCGCATTGAGCCTGTCTTTAATTCTGTGTCTTGTCCCAGCCGCTGCTTACAGTACTACAGTTCTAGCGAAAGCACACTGCCAGGAGCCCTGCGCTGCAGCCCCCCAGCCATTCCCCTCAGCCTGTGCCTGCCGACACCACTGCCTGGCCACGACAAGCTCACTTGCTCTCTAAATTTAATGCCAATCCCTGTTTTTTATGGGGCTACAGGTTCCATCACTACTATGTGAGGGAGAACATTATATTATTTTGGACACAACATTCAGTGCTGAAGACACCTGCTCTTTACAGTGAGCAAAGGGCTTTTCTCACTGCAGTTTAAGTCTTTGGCTGGTTCCCCAATTAATTTATTCTAGTTGTTTGGAAATGACACTGGGGAATATATCTAAAAAAGGAGCAGAATTCAGAAACCAGGTTGGAGGGTTCTAACTGCTGATTCAAACTTGAAAGCAGAGATTCATTCAGCCCCACTCTTTCCCATACTCTCATGAATTTCCACAAACTGGATAGCTATGTCCTTAACCATATTTTCAGTCTGCATTTCTACATTTCCCTTCATTTGTGCAATAGTGGAGGAAAGGCAGTTAGTCACTTCAGTTACTACTAGGAGAGGTGAATTTATATGCAGCTTTAATTATCTTCAGGTCCTGAAGATTGAGATCTGTTTTCTGGCTCTACCAGTGATCCTTTTCCAAGTCTCTCCTCTGTTAGCCCAAGAGTGCTGCTGTCTCATTCAGTCATGTTTGACATCTTCTCAGTGATAAGCTCTCTTTGGGTCTGTGCTATAAGCCCTCAAGGCTTTTCCAAATTCTACCCACCATAAAGAATAGCCCCAGGTACACTGAAAAAACAAAACTTTTTAACAGCAAGGGATCAGTTTGATATTGACAGAATAATGAGGTAATACCCAATTTTGTAACAGGACATTTTATACACATTTGTTAATTGGCATATATAGATATATATATATAAAAACAAGATGAATGACCATGATGTTAAATCTCCTTGTGCCTCAAAATCTGATCAACAAAGCCTTCTCTTCCTGGCTATTCTATCTACTCTTCAAGAAGCTTCCTTCATCATAGCAAGGCTCAGCAAGCAACAGGTGCCAATTCTGCTGTGGCCCTCTTCTGTAAGTTAGTATTTATCAAAGTTCATTCAACTGATATAAACAACATGATGGCCTATAAGAGACCTGTACTGAATTCCTTGCCAAAGGAGGTGTTATCTGAACAGCTGTACCTGCCCTACCAGCTGATTTCCCAAAGTGTCTCCAGTGATGTTTAAACTATCTTAATTATTATCTTGAGCAATTGTGCAAGGAAAATAATTATTACAGTATTTACTTTTATTGATTAAATGTTGATAGTGAGAGGAAGATGCCTTTTCTTAATTCTTTGACAATAATTAAAATTAATGCACAGTTTCCTATTGATTTAGATTTCTGCAGCTTTAAAAGCCTCATCTTTTCTGCCTCATACGGCAGCTGGAAGGGAACACACAGAAATAAAATTATGAGGGAAATTACCATTTTTCTGATTGAAATTAGAGTTGGAAAAGAAAAAGATCACATCCAGTATTTACTAGAAATCATTTTACCAGTTAAGCTGTTATTATTATGAGAACCAAGCTGTCAGCAGCAGCAGATAACTCTATGCATTCACCTCTGCCCACAGCCTTTGAGGTGGGAACTGGGGGATCTGGACAGGACAGACAGAACCAGGCGTGCAGAAATTAGGAGAGCTGCCTGCTCACCTGACTACCTGCCCATTCCCAGAGCACTTTTGATGTTGTCAGACCAACATTTTCCACTGGAAGACATTTCCCACCCAATATTTCTGCCCAGCATGAGGGCTGGATGTTACATGGTCTTTAGCCCCTGTCTAGCTCCCCTTCCCTCCCTCTGTAAGTTAACAGGCACGTCTGACCTGAGGCTGCTGAGGGTGTTTTGTGGGGCCATTAGGAAGTGATGCTCTCTGCAAAGATAATTATGGTGTGTGGTAGGGCAGAGCTGTGAAAGCAACAGCAACATCACATCTCCAGCAGCAGACTTCTCCAGAGAGTTGTATGCAAATGTAATTTTCATAGCTAATATGAAATCCTGCATTTGTTGCCTCCCTGAGGGCATCATGCAAGCCACTCACTTAGGGTTTCTTACAATCGTTTCTAAATATGTATATCTGATTTCAGAAGGCCTCATGCTTCACTGAGGCCACAGGAAAAGCCCTGCTGGAAGCAAAAGGACTAGGCTCAAGCTTGGCACTAGCTCTGAGCAGGCAACTTTGCAGGCTCTGTTGAGCAGGGCAGGCAGCAGGACCTGGCAATCTCTCTGCTTGCAGAGAAGGGCAACATGCTGCAGTTCCAAATATTGTTTGTATTCTCCTAACACTCACAGGCACTGCCTTCCAAGTTGGTTGGGCCAGTGGTGACTTCATGTACATTATGCCCCTTCCTTTGAGATTCTTGTAGAAGCTGTTGCATTGTTGCAGTGCAGAGATATTTCACACCTATTCAGGCATGTCAGTGTAGTCTGGGGCAATTTTCCACGTGCCTCACGATGCCATTCGTATTATGCTGAGAACAGCCAAAGGCACTGCCTAACCTGTCAGGTTACCAAGTCACACTGAGTCCAGAGTCAGCATTAGAGTTCAAACCCTGCCCAGCCCCACAGAGGGCAGTGGATGCCAGGCACTCTGCCATGTCTCTGTCCCCTGCTTCTCAGTCCATCATTACCACCAGAATCAGGACAAGAAGACAAATAAGTCCAGACAGAAGCAGGGAAAACTCACCTTGTCTAAGGCGTCCTGCTGGTGCTTCCCCTGATTGGAAAGACTGGGTAGACTGGGGTTTGAAAGGATTTTTTCCCCTCTTACACAAAACTTAATTGCAAAATGCTGCACTTTCTGCTCCTGATTTTGCTCTTTTGTCTTTGGGGAATTACTTTAGAGGGAAGTGGTAAATTTGATAGCTGCTCTTTATCCAGAATTGGTGGATGAAACAATTCTGCTCTCTTCCTGGGAAAGGGAGCTGCTGTGGGAAGAGCCCCTGGGACCAGGCAGGAGCTGTCCCTAGAGCATGTTACAGAACATTTTGTAGAGCACTTGGTGGACCTGCAAGAGGGGCTGTGCTATTCAAAGGGCTTTGAGCATGTGTGTGCGTGTGTGTGAGCTTTGCAGCCAGGCAGGGTTTAGAAGAAGGCACTAAAGGCAGAAAAAAAAGCAAGGTCAGCTTGAAAAAAGTGAACTGTCAGAGAAAGCTGAAGGGATGCAGTGGGTGCACAGTGCTGACTGGAAACAGATCTTTGAAAAAGTGGAGGAAGGAGATGAGCAGCCTCCAGGTACTCATAGTGACTGGATTCAGCAAGGCACACATTCACACACTTCACAAACTAAAGGGCAGCACCAAGGACCAAGGACCAAGCTCCGGTCCATCACCAAGATCTTTCCCTTGAGGTAGACTCCTTCTCCTAAAGGATGTCCTCAACCTCAGACCTCACCCCAGGGCCACCCTACTTCTCTCTGGGGCTACAAGGGCAGGAGAGTGCCCACCTTCAGCAGCTGGTAGCCCACACTGTGATCCAACACAGGGAGCAGCCTGGGACCAGCAGTGAGTACCCAGCTGTGAGATTGCCTTGCCCTGCTTCTCACCCACCTCCTCCTCTCCTTCTTCTCCATTAGCAGGACTATGATTTTAACCACTAATAAATGTCGAGACAGGTCTGGCCTGTAGGTGCCTTTAAAAATGTTTAATCTTGGTTTATATACGCCTAATTTGCAGGTGAAGATACAGATCAGACCAATTTAATTCTAATGAAGTAGATTCATCCTATTTTATCCAACTTAGACTTTTTAAAATGGTATGACTTAAATAAGTGTACTACCTGTGAGCAGACTACCCCTGTCAAGCCAAGGAATCAGGAGTCACTGGTAGTGCAGGGCACCACATTTCCATGACATGGAACACAAATAACACAACCACATTTCTCACAATAAATATAGTCCTAACTGGTTTCCATAATTGTTTTTGCTTGTTTGTTTGTTTGTTTTTAATTTACCACTTCTATGTCTGTATTAAAGCCCACATTAAAAGAAAAGAAAAAAGCTTGTACACAATGTCAGCTGGAAAACACTGCTGTTAATTGAAAATCCTATTTGCACATTCTCTGTTACAAGCAAATTCTCATCGTTTAGGGTCCCAGTAATCCTGAATGGAAATCTCTTGTTATGAGTCTATGATTACATTGTGCTTCCTGATACCAGGGCACATCCTACCAATAAGCTGCCATCCCATTTACTCCATACAAAACCATAATTAGATTGTGCAGTGCTTTCTCCTGCTGAATGAGATTGCTTTTATCAGAGTATCACTGACAGCCATAACAAATCCTCCCACTTGATTAGTATCATCAAAGAGTGAACTGTGATGGGCAGAAGATGAACTCATTAACTTCAGACAGTTGCTGCCAAAAACAAAAAAAAAGTGGGGAAGGATCCTGGGGGAGCAAGGCACACTTCAGTACCTGTGCCAGCGGGGAGAGCAGGGAAAGACTGGAAGCCCAGTCAGGGGCCAAGGACTGAGGAGTGATCAAATGCCCCGTGGTCAGCCCAGCACTGACACCACGTCAGGGACAGGCAGCTCTTTGGGGCACAAAGGGAATGGTATCCCATCCCACCACCCCATTTTCCACTTTTGGGGCCATGCTTCCCTCTGACTGGCAAAACAATCTAAGCCATAGGAAAAAGCAGACATTCCCAGGTGGATAATAACCATGTCCTTAGAGATTTCTGGCACACCTGGCTTTTCCTCCAGGGAAGTTTGTTGTGCTGTGTTCTGGTTTTTCTTTTGACTGTGTCTCGTGCTCATAAAAGTCAGTAAAAGAACACATTTTGACATGAATTTACGACATTTGGAGCCCATTTTGCCAGCAATTGAAATGTGTCAAGAGTGATCACACCATTTTTTGCTCTAATTTTTTAACAGAAAATTCCATGAAGGAAGTTGAGGATTTCTACTTCACTGGAACACCTGCCAGAGACAGATTTAAGTCCCCTCAATCCGTCAGAGCACGTGCCTTGGCCACCAGCAGAGCATGTTGGAAGGCAGAGGCAGAGAAGGTGTCTGACAGCACGGCCACTGCTCACTTCCACACCCAGCTGCCACTCACCTCCTCCATGCTGGAAGCATTCAAAGACCCAAGCTCACAGACCAGAGTGACTGATGTCAAAAAATGCCATTCCCAGATGAAGGACCAAACCTGGTAGGGACACAGTGGGTGGGAGGATGGCCACCACCTTTCCAGTTGCACAGTGAATTTAGGGGAGCACCAACAAACAGAGAAGCAACAGGTTCTGTGCATGACAGTGACTGAAAATATTAGAGGCAGGAGGTGAAAAGAGAATGAAAAAGACTTAGTAGGTGCTTTTTTCAAATAAAGTCTATAGTGTAAAGAATATATGAAGTGTAAACAAAATTATGAAATGCAGGATCAACAGCCCAGCATGGCCACTGCTACCAGCCGACTGCATGACTTTTCAAGGCCATGTGCAGCAAGACCTGGAAATCGTGGATATAAAACACAAACTGTGCCTGTGGATTTCAGCACTAAGAAAGATTTTTTCCCAACGTATGAACATTAATGCTCTTCAAAGGAATGTGGTGAAATTTCAAGAGAGGCTGAGAGAATGTGGTATTTCCAAGGTCTGTGCCTGATAGCTTGCACATAATGGGAGGAAGAGAAAGAACAAACGTGATGCAGATGCTTATATCCCAAGTGATTTGAAAAGTGTCTGTGCCAAGTCACTTGGAAAATCTTATAAAATTAAATAATTCAATGTAGAAAAATGTTCTTTGATGAAGCAAAGAGCCATGGGGAGGGAACAAGCTCTATAGACAAGATGGAAATGTGGATTAAGCATCAAAATAGATTGAAATAAGTGAACAACCACTGTCAGACCATACTGCATTTTGTGGGTTTATCTGACAAATATATCTATAAAACACAGCACACCCCTGGGAAGGGAGAAAAAGAAAAACCTGTCTCAGAGACGGAGAGGTTTGTTCTGCAGTGATTGAGGCACAGGCTGACCACAACCAGTGGAAACTTGTCCCGTGTTTTACGTGCCTTTTCTGCCACATTGCAGATCCTTGCAGGGGAAGCCTTCAGATCTAAGCTTCTGAAAGTGGATCAAAAGTACCAAAATGCAATATAACTGCAATAACTGAAGAATAACTGCACACTAATCTGGAAAATTGTGATCACACAGGAATTTTTGGGATGAACCCAAACTTCCACACAACCATCAGGAAAACTGCTGCTTCCTTAGGTAGGATCAATCTTGACTTTTAAGAAGCAGGTAACTAATGATTTCCTGGGCTGGGATTTGAACCATCAGTGAACAGAGTAGTACAAGGGTATTTACTGAAAAGGACAGAGCAATAAGGAAGGGGTTGTATGGGACCAGCAGTGGGTGACTATAGCAGGAAAATGGATACAAGACACAAAGGAAGATGTTAACTGGTGGGACTTGTGAAAAAGTCTCCCAAGGTCACACAGCTTCCTTATCTGAGTCCACGTAACTCATGCACAGGCGTCATGAATCCCAATTCAAGATCCTAATGGCTACACCAAATTGTCACAAATGAGTGGCTTAAGTTGCTTAAAGAATCAGCATCAAAGGTGTTGTCAAAATTTTAATATAAATTAGTGGAAAATGCAACAAAGTTTCGTGGCAGGATTTCACTCTATTACTTAGTACACAGACAAATCATACAAAGGAAAACACGCTTGGAACCACTTTAGAATGATCTGTGCAGAGGCTGGGGGTGCAAAGGATAAGGGTGTGTAGGGTAAGGGAGACCCTCCTACTGGGACATGAGGCTCATGACAGGACCCTTTGCTTTAGAGAGGACCCCTTGATTTTTAAGCCCTTGACATGGGTGTGGCTGAGTCCAATCTAACCAGTCCCAGACCTGGTCAACAGCTTATGTCTACAGGGTTCAGCAGCACTTCATCATTGGCTAATTTAACATTTATAAAGTGATTCTGTAGAATTTACTACACTTACAACAGTGACTTAGTCACAGATCTGAGATGGCAAAATTTATGCTATACTTGCCATAGGGTGTTCAAATCAATTCACACATGCAGGCACACAGACACAGAGATGTATATATACTTATCCATATGTACAAATATGAAAATTCCCCCTGTGAGTCAGTGAAATGTGTCAAGTACCTTGGCATTTCTCAGTGGGAAAGGGCTGACCCTCAAGGGGTTGGGGGTATCAGCAGAGATGCCCTCCTCAGCTTTCAGCAACAGTCCTCTAAGCACCACGTATGTGGGAGTTCACCAGGAGTGTCCCTCTCAGAGGTGCTGCTTCAACCCACTGCCACCCAGGAGAGCTCAAAGAACCTCACTCTTTGTAGGGTTGTGGATTATTTGCTTTAGTCGTCAGTAAGTTTCCATGCTGGCCACAACTCAGACCAGTAATTACTGGAGTTTCCAAAACTCCACCAACAATGGTACTCTTCCACTCAAGCTAGGATGGAGGTAAGGAATGCTCCAAGGCTGTCAGGGATGAATGAACACCCTCACTCCCATCCTTCACCTCAGCCAGGAGTTCCTGGTATGGTCAGTGCTGCTTTCACTTTAGCCATGCAAGAGTTTCCGGTGTGGTCAAGGGACACCTCACTGCCCAACTCATGACACAGATGCCACATTCCTAACAGCAATTCCAGCAATCAAAAACCAGTCTCAAGGGCAGGGGCAGATGCATCACCACAATTGGAGAGCTCAGAAGTAGGAACTGCTCTGTAAGTGTAGCCTCACCCACGCTGAGCAGACAGTCAGGAATGTTCCCACAGTGTTCTGGCAGTGCTTTGTATGAGAACACTCTGAGGAGAACTCATCATCATTACAGAGGAGCTCCATACTGTCTTCCCTCATACTCCTGGAGAGTGTGGCATTTCCTCTGTCAGTGTAACAGAGGCTTGACCATAAACAGAACTGAAAGAGCTGGGAAAGCCAACTGGGTCATAAAAATTTTGAATATCCTAGGCTTCATGGGCAGAAAAGCAGACAAGGCAAGCTTTGTGATCTTATTTCCTTGAATCTGTTTCATATTTCACTTTTATTTCCTGGGAAGGAGAGATACAGACAGAACACATTCATCTCTGTCAGGAGCAAGTCCAGCCCTCACTAACATAACAGGAGAGGGCCAAGCCAGAACAAGCACTTTTCAGTGTAATTGCTTTGCCTCAGCGATTTCGTTTTATCACAGCTGATGTAAGTGAAGGCGAGTGAAAGGGACCTGAGAGCACAGCTAAAAAACGACACAGCACACAAAAGGCTTCAGCTTTCCCAAAGACAGATCGAGTCTGTCATCTTTATCTGACACTAATTGGGAGCTTTTTCATTATCACTGCCAAATTCTGCCCTTGGCTACTTGCCCATAAATCTTTCTGACATTTTGCAGTGGGAGCTGGAGGCACATAATCTGAGGGCAGAATCTGATAAGGAACTGGTAGAAGGACACAGTGGGGGCCCCAAAGTCTTCCCTTTGGAATTCTTCCCTTGTCCTCACTCAGGCACATCTGATAGCTGCAATGGCACCAGCTCAGGCTTTTCCCTGTGTCAGAGGTGAAAGAGAATGCATGAGGTTTCCTAGTTTTGAGAGAGATGGGATTCAGCTTTAATTTAATTTTATTTGCTTGGCAACTTTTGGAGGTGGGCTGGAGAGACGTTTCTCACTGTAACACCATTGTTTGCATTGGAATTTAAATGAAGTTTGAAACTGCTTACACTTTTGGAGAGCCTTACAACTGCTTTCAAATACCTCATTCAAATCATATACTTGGGAAGGGACAGAGTGTAGTGAATCTGATCAAGAGGCCACTGTACATCAAGCAGCTGGTGGCCCACACAGCAGGTAACCCAGATGGGTGCCTACACAAACTGAAACCAAAACTCTCTTTAAAAAGCAAACATATCTGAAACAAACAGAATCATACAGTGGAAAAGGCTCATCAACTCAGGCAAAAAATGTGGATGCACGGACCAGAAAGGGAATTTTAAAGTTATTTTGAGCACAGGATGAGGTTTATCCTTATTTTAGCGCTTCTTTCTCTTGTAAAGATGCAAATCAATTCACAACCCTTAATTTCCACAGCACAGCTAAAATGTTGCAACATGCAGAGAGGCATTTTTAAAGTACCAGAAACCCAATAGGGAAACAGTATCATAACTAAATAAGAGCACTCTACTGTGCAAATGGGCTGGCCATATGTCCATCTTGTTTGGTTTCTGAGTGTCCACACAGTTATTCACAGGTTTGCTTTAAAAATCGTGTCTAAATTGAAGCCTGCTAAATGGAGGAACAAATAGCAGTTTGGAGAAGAAGGAGGCTCCTCTGCCTACCCACCTCTACCTTTTGCTCTGCCTCATGGCTTGATTTGCTTACATACAAACGTGAGTGCTGACAATGGAAGGGCAGGTGTCATGCTGGAAAGACAGGTAGCATTGGACAACATGCCATGGCTATTGTTTGCTCAACTCTAGTCATTCTTCCAATCTCAACTTTGTGTAAAATGCCTGACTTCACACATTGGCTTATATATTACAACAGGAACTGGAGGACAAATTATTTCATTGCTTGCATTACTTTGCTGTAATGCAATGTTATGTTACTGTGTACAGAACAGGCTGGAGGGCAGAACCAGGTAAGGATATTATTATGTCTGTGTGACTGTACTTCACAGGAAGCTCAAGGATGAATCAGTGCCCTCCAGCAGGTTTTGTGTGAACACAGACTGAAAAGATGATCCCTGCCTTCAAGTGCAATTTAGCTTCAAGGGTATTTTTACCTGAGCTCAGCCTGGAGCAGCAGTGATGGAAGGTTCTTGCCAGGTGATGGAACTGGAGAGGTCTCAGTTCACATCCTGGCTCATCAGTAAATAAATTATCATGGCACTTTTTCCGGTTTCTATAGTGGGTTTTCATCCTATGTGAGACACTCAGAGGCCTGGAAAGATGTCCTCTGTCAAGGACACGACAGATTCTGTAAAGCCAGCATCACTTCACCAATCCCTTGGAAAGAAAATGCAAATGCTGTACAGCCACCAGGGACATCTAAGAATATTTGGGACTGTAGCAGGGTGAGGGGTAAAGGGGAAAAAGTGGAAACACTTCACAAGAAGGTGAAGTTCTTGCTGCTGTCTGCGCTATCAGTCCCTGCCAGGGCCAATTAGCAATTTCTTTCAATACTTGGTCCATCCCATTACAGATATCAAAGGAATTGCTGTAAGTTTTCTATCAGCTCCTCCACAGAGACAGGGTGACTTCAGCCATCCACTCTTCTGTCTGGTGGCAGCAGAAGTGTAGGTCAGGAAATCACTGTCCACATCAGCTCACGTCATTTACAGTCTGTGCTGCCAGCTCCTTGATTTCCAGGTCAAAAGATGAGTAAAAAGCAGGGAGTGAGGAAAAACAGTGTATTGCAGGGAAAGTGGAAGCTGGGAAAAGGCTAAAAATACTGTGGCAGATCTATGGAAAAAAGAGAGGAACTGCAGAGGTGCTGTGGACTTGGGGAAGGCTTGTCCAGGGGTAGCGGTCCAGAATGACACAGCGTGGATGATATTGTAGAAGGAGGAAACAACAACAGCAACATGGTCCTGATGATTATCGTGGAAGTATAGGGAAAACCTGGTCTCATATGAATATATTTTTTTAATTAGTTCAATGTCATTTTCCATTGTATTAAATACAGAATATTTATGGAGTCGTACCTGTTGCCATTCACCCAGGCTTATTATGCACAGCTTCATTTCAAGGGTGATTTTTGTCATCTAATCATTTGTGCCCCATCATTAGATTGGGTTTATGAGATAAAAGATGACCCTTTTTTTCTGCACTCTAGGCCCTGTATTACTGTTTATAATTGGGAAAAATTGAAGATGCATGTGGTAGAGAAAACAGTCTGGACTAGGCTCCAAAACAGACGCTTTTTTCCTTCAGTGTTTCTAACTCGATCTTTTAATTTTCTAATCTTTCAGAGCTAATTATATACAAATGCCACCAGCTTTAAGTTACAAATCTAAATCACCAGCATTACAAGGATAAATGGCAACTGTGTTCTGAAATGAGTTTCATGCTTTTCCTTCCTCAATCTCATACGCATTTGTCAGTGGGAGACAGAAGAGGGGAAAAGCAAACCAAACAACGTTGTGTCACTGAGGATTGTCTTTCATGGAGATAAGAGCTACTCATACGCAGAGTGATCAATATATATTTATATAGAACTAGCTAATAAATACCTGTTGATTTTTGCTTTAATGAAAAGCATTAATTTTAAACTTTCCTTATGAGCATTAACAAAAATCAGCCCCAGTGTAGCGTTGTTGCTGCTCTGGAAATCAGTTGCTCAAAATCTCATACTGTTCCACTTCAGGCTCAAACCCATTGTACATCAGTGTGTAACAGCTCACTAGAAAGTTATGGAAGAAGGTATGGATGGCACATGAAATATTGCAGGTCAGATTATTTGTCCTAACCTCCGTTACATGCTATAAAAGTGGTGTCCATTTATTCTGGTGTAAATTTCCAGTATCTGTTTCAAAATTAATTAAGGATGTGACCATCATCTGGTGTAAATGACTCAGATGCCTTTCTGTATTCCCTACAAACAGACTAATTTCTCATCTCTATAGAGTTCTGCCAGCGAGGACTGTCAGTTTCTAGTTGCAGGGGTCCTTAATTCACTCCTCAGCACTAGCTGAGTCCAGCTTTTCCCTCCTTGTCTTTCCTCTCTTCACAATTCGTTTTAATACATATTTTTGAAATACAATCATCTTATTTTGGATTTTGAGTACAGTGAGATTTGACTCTTTTTGTTTTCAGGTACATACTATTTTTGTATTGTTCACTTTAGCACAGAGTAGTGAGAATTAGACTGGCAGAGTTGTCATTTTATGTCATCTTGCCAGAAATTACTTGTTCATGAACAGCAGCTCTGCAATCTGAAAACAGCAGTACACAGCATGCCATGCAGTGGCTGCTTAAAACACTTACCAGGTGCTCAGTCCAACCCATGTTTAAACCAAACAAATCTGTGCCAAAATTTAGAATGTGGGAGATTAAGACTCTTACTTTATTTTGACGATTCTTTGGCATTCTATTTTTTCTGCTGACTGCAGTTTGTACACAGATGTTCTGGGAGGAAAAAAACACAGAGAAAAGGTACACAGGCAGTGACAGTTCACTGTCTCTTCAGATCCAAGAATCAGGTGGCAGCAGATGAAAATAGCAGGTGGTAAATAGAAGATCCAGAATGAATAGAAACCTTCTTTAAATTTGGCTGAAGCTGTCTGACATAATCACAAGTTTGGAGGGGAGACTGACAGACAGACTGCATAAAAATAAATATGAAAAGAAGACACAGTTCTCCCTTGAGAAACAAAGCATGCATTTAAAAGAAATCAGCAGTTTCCTTAGCATGGCTGTCTGGCAGGGAGAATTTATGCACAGCCATTGCCCCCTGAGGATGCCAAGGATGCTTAGGCCAGTGAGGAAGATGAGTCCCATCCCAAACCTTTACTGCCTCTGCCTATGGACTCTCTGGAGGCAGAGACCTGGGCAGGGTGGTGTCCCTGAGCCAGTTTATGATTTGCCGAGGGTGTGCTTGGAGCTGGGCTGAAGCAAAGAGCAGTGTGAAAGCACCCAGGTGCAGCTGGAAAATCAGATGCCATGGCTTTTCTGCAGGGAGTCCATGTGACAGATGTGCTGACACCAACATGTTTTGTGTGACAGATGGATGGGAAGAGGCTCACGCTTGGTTAAAGAAAAATAGAGGAAGTCTGTGCATTTTTTATGATCTCAAAGTTGCTAATAAGCAGGCAAGCACTTATTGTGTCTCAGCATAGCTTAGCAGGGTGCACTCCTCAAGAAAATTAGAGGCCTTGACATTACCCTTCCCAGGTCTACACACCCACAGGCTGCTAATTACTGACAGGCTGCAAAAGGGTTGGCATAGAGAACACCTTCAAATTGCAGACAGGCACTTCCCACTACTGCCCCTGCAGAAATCATCAAGGCTCAGGCTGACCTGTGCTGTAAAGCTTTCCTGAAAGCTTATGCTGAATTTGTTCAACTTTTCCTGGATTTACGGCACTAACTCTTAGATGGTTTAGGACAATTTGTTATACATGGCTCAGCTGTTCAGTTACTCTGTGGACAATTATTGAAAGATGCTGGAAACTTTTCATGCTTGTTGGAAATGACACTGGTGGGGAACTTCACAGTTTCAACAGAACGCTTTGTAAACACCTCTTCTACACAGTTTGTTGTGGTACAATAAATAGTAAAGAATCTGAAAGTATCAAAAGGGAAATAAAAAATACCAGCAGCTAGCAGCTCAAGTATTGCCATGCTAATACTTGTAAATTCTAAATAAATAAAACAATGGTTCTCATTTTAGCTAATCACTGTGCTAGTGATGCCCAATTAGTCTAATAAATTGCCAGCAAAACAACTAAAATGATGCCTTTTCAATGATGCCTTTGTCTTTCCCTCCCAGGCTTTTCACTCGCACAAATTTATTAAATCAAGACATAAAGCATGCATAATAATTCTTGGAAGCCAACTGGTAATTTGCATAGAAAAATCAAACCAATAAATATAGTTTGCATGTGATGCAGGGTTAAGAAAGGGCTGCAGTGTGATATTGGATCAGATAGGTTGTATAATACAAAATTTAAAGACAGAATAGATTGAAGGAGCTGCATGGACAATCGATTCTATGATTTAGGCTCAAGATGGGCTCAATGAGGCTGTAAGGCCAGCTGAAGTATCAGAGCTATGCCACAGGACTGATTTCTGTGAATACATGTGAGGGTTTGTAAGCCTAAAATACCCAAGGTAATAGAAGTTAAAGAGCACTGTTAAGGTTGGGAAGCCAAGCAAAGAGAATTTAGGATCTGCCAAGACTAAGGTCATTGGTATATAATACATCCCATGGCAGTCCCTCAGAATGTGTTCATACACCAGTTTCCCACAGGACCCTTATCAGACAGACCATTTTAATCCTGAACAGGAGCCACAGACACAGACAGAGTCACCCTTCAGCCCTTGCTCTGTTACAGGAGGAGGATGGAGGGCCTCACTGTGGCCAGACCATATTGGATGCTGACTGGTGCCCTTATCCCATCCTTCCTGCTCCTGCCCAGAAGTGCCAAGTGAGTCATACAACCTCACTTCTCAGTGGCTGTCACCAGCTGAGTGCTCCTCAGCTCGTGGTGCCTGGGATCTGATTTACAGAAGTACCAAGCACTTTGGAAGACAAGCTAAATCAGGCAGAGCTGCACCAGCTGAACCAAGGGCAGTTCTGCCGTTGATTTCAGCAGGGTCAAACTCAGATCAATTCCTCCATTTCCTTCCAAACCTACATTTCAGCAGGAACCACAAAGGAATAAGGGAAGAATGAAAAGGTGGGCACTGAAAAATACAGCATGTGCAATCCTCTCTCTCCATACAAAGGCATGCTACCTAGCTGGGTGATGGAACCATCTGAGAATGTCTCAGTAGAGAGCCATGAGCAAAAAATCAAGGTGATGGGATTCCTCTGCCTTAACTTAGGTGTTTAAAAGACTGACGCCTGAGCCACTGTATAATCCCCTAATAATGGAGAGAAATATGTATCTCTGATACTCTAAGCCAAGTGTTGTCTAAGATTGACCTTGCCTGACCAGTTCCTCTCTGTTGGCTATAGTGGGACACTAAGGTCATTTTTGGTTTAGCATATGCTTTGATGGTAAACCAGCAGAAGGGCAAAGCAGATGGCGCTGAAGTCCCCAGTGTCCACTTCATATCCATATGGGGTCTGGTTTGGACTTGATTTAGTCTGGCTCCCCTAGACCAGCTATCCTACCTAGGCCAGCTATTCCACCACAAGCACATTTCAAAATTGCTTGAAGAATTTGTTTAGATCACTGTGCCTTTCTAGACATAGACAGACATTTGATGCACACCTGGAACAGAGGTTTTGGTTACATTTCCTCTAAAAGGAATTCAACTAAGCAGAACAACTTCTCCAAGAACTGAGCTGACAACAGACACAAGGATGAGATTTGCTTTAGAACTGCATCATTGTGCAGATCTGTGCAAATACTGCTGTATATGCACCATATCAACTCAGACTCAGATATTTCATTTTCAGATCAGTGAATGTCAGGCTTAGTGACACAGATAATAAAACCCAATTATATTATTTTAACAAAATCAATCAAAACTATTTACATAGCTTCAATTATCACAGATCCTTTTGAAATGCTGTTTGTTCAACAGATCATAAAATTTGCAGAGACCAAAATGAAAACACAGAAATGGTATTTTTCATTAGAAATTAATCAACTACAGGGGATTACTAGTTGAAGTACAGGCTATCATCATAGAGTAACTTTTCCTACAAATGCAAAAAGCAAACTCCTAATTCTGAGAGTTATAAATAACAGCATCTTAACCACAATTGGAAGGAAAAGCTCTTGACTGAATGCAGAGAACTTTCAAACACAGATTCAGTGCAATTTCTCTTTCTGTTTTCTGAGATGTAGTGGGAATACGCACAAATTAGTGTGACAGTGAAGTCTATTTCCTTAGATTCACTGCAAATTCCCTGGGGAAATTCTGGCTCTGATCACAAAAGACCCATTCATCATACTTAGCAGGGCCTAGATTTGTTCCTAAGCTTCCTTTTCTAGGAATTAATGTCCCTCGAACAGATTCTTTGAAACATGGAAGGACCAGCATCCTTTGAACAGAAATAACTACAAATTCCCTGGTTAAGCTTTTCAAAATGTCGGTTAGTACAGAATATTTAACATCTTACATGGTTGCTCTTGCTTACGACAGCATGAGTGAGGACATGCAGAGCTTTTCCATTCTCCTCAGAGATGTCAAAAACACATGAGTTCTCAGATGCTTGGTCTGGTCACTCAGGTTACACATTCCTGTGATGAATCTTGTAGGGAAGGTGAATAGTGTACTGTAAAGCCAGAGGAAGGGAAAAATACATTTATGAGTTAAATTTATATCCAAGTAAGAAAATACAAATATTTTCCTGAAAATTTTGTTTTCGCTTTATTTACAGTTACTCCAAGTGATAATAAATTATGAATAAAATTATAGACCACTGCATGGAGACAAGCATGACTTTTTTCTCCAACCACCAAATCATTAATGTAAGCAAAAATCAAAATATTTTTAAATTGCCCACTGTAATGTCAAACAATAATTGCAGATAACATAGATTTCTCAGATGCTTGGCCCAGTCACTTCAGCTATGTGTTCCTGGGCTAAAGCTTGTGGAGAAGATGACTGTAAAGCCAGAGTAAGTGAAAAAGACATCTGTTTATGAGTGAGAAGAAAGGAAACCCAAGTAGTGGACTACACAAAGGGCTCTAAGAGGCACTGTAGAGGGCAGCCAAGCCTCCAGTGGAAGCAGGAGAGCCCTGGCCAAGCTGGGAAAGGCAGTGGTTGGGGCTTCAGTGACTTATGACCATCTGGTTTGCTTTGAAAAGGGTCCCTTGGTCAGATGTGTCTCACGACCACCACTGCCATTGCATCTGAGTAGATCACTGGCCAGTAACAGCTGGCCATGGCCAGTGCTGCCTACTAAGCCTCAGAGGTTACCCTTGTTCTGCCTGTGGAAGAGGTCTCTGTCCTAGAAACCTGCTTCCCAACAAAGCAGCTCTCAGCTGTCATATCCAGGCAGGCAATCCAAGGCGACTTGGAAGAACCAGGGTGAGTCATGTTATTCTAAGGAATCTGATTAATTTGATAGCCCTGACAGAAGTTCCTGCATTGAACAAGCCCTGGCTGTCACATTTTATCACCTATTTCTGCACTCAAACAATGGTATTATTCCAACTCAGTTGCAGAGTGTGAATGTAAAGCCTGAAGTGCTGAATTCATCTTTGTGCCTTTAACGAGACCATCCAGTGTTTTCCTATTGCATTTTATTTTTCTGTTTTTCTTTAATTCTTTTGTCCTTGGAACTTCAAGATGTCTGTGAGCATTCTCCTAGAAACAATCTCTTAGCAAATCCTGAAGATTATTTCTGTCTGTATTCCCAGCCATGCAGGCAGCAGACATCCTCACTCTAAAGCCCTGAGCACTTGGAAGATTCCCCAATGCTTCTACTGGGACATAGGACACGGCACCCTGGCATTGTCCACTCACTGTGGCTAACACAGGCTCAGGTTCCTGGAGTATTTTGACATTTCATTTTTGCATGCAGCATCTTACGTGAGCTGATGCTTTGGAGTAGCTACATAGAGCAGAAGCTAGACAAGATTAAGAGAAAAAAGTGGGTGTTTATTAAAGGCCTTCAATAGATACACCTTGGGCAGTCAAAAGCCTCCAAGGGGCTACACCCAAGATGGACACTGGTGATGAGTCACACTGTGGTGAGACAATTATAAGGTTCATTTACATCAGGGGTTAATCCTCCAATTACAGCTTCAGGTAATGAAGTAATATACCCCCAGTTTGCTCCCCTTCAACTCGCTTCTGTTTATACTTTTTGAGGCCTGGGGCACTAGGGTGTACAGTGCCTAGAGTGATTGTTTTTGTCCGAATAAAACAGGAGAACAGTAGCTGACAAGCTATGGAGTTTTAGAGCTACACCCTAAAGCAGTACAGGATATGAAAAATATAAAAGCTAAAATCCTAAGGCTTCAGAGCCATCCCATGGTATAAAGCTTCTTGGAATGACAAATAGAAGGAAAATTTTGTAAATCCTGATGAATTCAATGTTTTGGTTTAGAGTGTGATTCAATAAACAGCTCCAAGCAGGAGTGGAGAAGTGAAACATAGCACAGAGGGAAGAAGTCAGGTGGTAATATGAAGAAGACCAGGAAAACCTCAAGATGCCACTGGCCAACAAGGCAGTGAAGCTAGAGACCCTAGCACAACTTCCTTAAATTTCCCGCTAGATCAGTTGGTCTAAGAAAAGGTGATTACCTCTCCCTCCAAGTATTTCTGTGGTTATTTGGAAAATAATAGTTCTAGTCCTTATTAAAATATCTCTTAAAGTCTTTGAAAATCATGTTAAAACAAGAATCATGAAGACTAACCTCTTCTGTGACATAAAAGATCTTTCAGAGCTATTTTATTTTAAAATAATATGGATGTGTTCTGCCATGTCCAAAGCTTTTCACAAGCCTTTTTTTTCAGAGCATAAAACAATTCAGACCCATGTTGCCACTTTTAACTGTGAGCAGTTAAATCTGACCCTTTTCCCTCCTGCTCCTCCAGTGGTGACTGCTTCTCTCCACCACACCAACACAAGGACACTGCTGACCCCAGAACAACTCTGCAAAAGACAGGACTGCACAGTTAGCTTATTGAGGTGGTCCCTTAGGATGTGGCTTGCTTTTGAAGGCAGGAGCTGAGTTATCCTGGATCCATATCACCATTTCCCCAGCCTGCATAACCCAAAATTAGCCAGAAGAATTAAACTGCTGCTTGAGAAATCAACATCCATTTATATATTTCTTGCCACTCTTTGCTTAAGGCATCTTGAACACTCAAGGCACTTCATATCTCATCCATACCGCAAAGGTTTAGCTCACTGACTCCTAATACACATTTGAAGTACATCTTATATTTGAGGAATGATATATGCTCCTGAAAATCAGACAAGGCTTGAGTCCAGCTGCCGTTTCCAGACAAAATAATGAGTACAGGAAGGTGCAGCAGTGGGCTAGGACAGAGGGAGAACAGCTTGGAGCAGACTGGGATGTGTACCTGAAGTCAGGAGAGACAAAAGGGAAACAGGGAAACCTCACAGTGGAAATGCTCATTTACAGCAATGTCGTTTACAGCAATGGGGTTGGCATGGGCCAAGTTCTTGCACCATCTGCCAGGGTTCAACCCCAGCCAGCAGCCAAGCCCCACTCCGGCTCTCATGCACCCCCCTACCTGCAGGATCAGGGAGAGAATTAGAAGGGCAAAAGGTAGAAAACTCACAAGTTGAGACAAAGACAGTTTAATAGGGAAAGCAAAAGGCACTGACTCAAGCAAAGCAAAGAATGAATTTCCTGCTTCCCTGCTTCCCGTGCTCAGCCGTCCCTGGGAGAGCAGGGCCCCATCACACCTAGCAGTGACTTGGGAAGACAAATGGCATCACTCCAAATGTTCACATACTCCTTCTTCCCCCCACTTTATGCACTGAGCATATTCCATGATCTGGAATTTCCCTTTGGTCAGTTTGGGTCACCTGTCTGGGCTGTGTCTCTTCCCAGCCTCCCGAGCATCTCCAGCCCCCTCCCCAGCCAGGCAGCATGAAAAGCAGAAAAGGCCTTGGCTCTGTGTAAGTGCTGCTCAGCCAGAACAAAAACATCTCTATATCATCAACCCTGTGTTCAGCACAAATCCAAAACAGAGTCCCATGCCAGCCACTGTGAAGAAAACTAACTCCACCCCAGCGAAAGCCAGCACATCATGCAGCCGAGGTCTCTGCACTCTTGACAAAATAACCCTTGCTCAATGTGGCCCAGCATCTCATGACTGTGAGGACCAGAGCCTATCTTTTGAGAATTTTTTTCTTTTGCATAAATCACCACACTTACTGATGCAAAGGTTCAGGAGTCAAGTCAAACAAAGCACAGAAACATGTGAAATGTTATTTATGAATCAGGATTTAGTTTAAGCAGCGGCCTTGCATTTATGCATTATTACCAGCAGATTTCTTTGTCACCTTGGAGAGGCGAGGTTTGTCCTTTGTCTTTGTGCTTCAGCTCTCTGCACATTATTCTTCAGCAAACATTTAAATTCTCCATAAATCTACAAGAAATATTTTCTTTTTTCTCTGCCTGTCAGTAGACCTCTTTCCTTAGTTGCTGCTTACTCTCCCTCCATGCAATCATTTACTCAGGTTCCAAATTCCTTTCCAGTGTTCCCAGACTCAACTTGAAACTATTGCAGGAGACAGCAAAAATTAGTTTAGAGAAATAATTTTTTCTGCCAGCTGTCATTTCAGCATTTCCTTCCATCAATTCTCCAGCCTACCTTATTCCTTTTCTTCCTAATAGAATTTTCTGCATTATGATCCCTAAATTGTTCATATTCCTGTTTAGGCTTTAGTGTTCCAGTTGCAAGCAACAACAGTTTATGCTTTCTGCTTCTGGCACTTCTTAGAGATTAATCACTGTGCAAATGCACTGCTAGAGTAACTCCATGGAAGTCAGTGAGACTGCCAGCTCCTGGTAGCAGCCCCTTTGACCTGATATTTCTAACACTTCATTGACGCTAAATCTATTTTTATATAACTCACATTTTAAATTATATACAACTTTCTTATTTATCACACCTATTTAAAATCCTGGGCTCTTCTATTTGGACAGCAACAATAAGCAATTTTACAGCCCAGAGAAATTAATAACACTAGCCACTGAGCTCTGTTGTCAGGCCAGAGACCTCCTGATCTCAACGTATTGCTTGGCACAGTCTCTGTATCCGTTATTTAACTGGAAATAATATTTTTTTGCTCAGTATGATGGAATTCTCTGAAATAATTCAACTGGAAGGAAAGTTACCTTGTCAGAAAGACATCATCTTAACAGTTTTAAAGCAAATTTGTGAGATAAGAAGTATTGGATAGGAAGAAAGAGTGTTTGAAGAAGTAATATTTCTTTGGAATAAGTCTGAGACTTGGACTCTAATATGAAGTGGAAGATTATCAGCTGTGCCTATCTCAGGACAGATTGGTAGGTAAATTGCACTAATTTTCATTGGGGCTAAAACATGATCTGCTTCCAAAACAGTGAGAAAAATTCATTCCCTCTGCTTTCAAGAACTGCTTAATTTTTTGTTTAGCCATTTCTATGCAAATAAGATAAGTGTTTTAATAAACATCAGGAGACACAAATGCTTTATTGCTGTTTGCATTACATATATATTACCACTGTAAAACTTTGTGTACACACCAATTAATCCTCCAATTTTTTCTTCCTGTCCTAAGCAAATGCCTGCTTTGTGTCAAAACAAAATTAGTGACCCAAATGGAGCATAAATTACCTTTATCTCAGTGATAATGGACATTATTTAGCAGGAGATTATTTCAAGTATTTATTAATGTTGTTCTATAGTATAGTCCTTCACATAACTTACAAGATTAGCAAAACACTTCTACAGTCACATTCAAGAGATCAAAATTTAGTATAAGCCTGATATTTACTGAAATCTGTCAGCTTAACCAATCCTGCAGAAAAAAGTGAGCCACTAACAACCCATGGCAATTCATCACATAACACTGACACTGACATTGCAGTAATATCTGCTCGAGAATGGATGCTCTAATATTTGCATCCAGAAACTACTACAGTATCTACAGAAATGTGGTGTTACTTTTTAAATCCAAGCACTGACTTTTTAATAGAGTTCATTTATTATAAAAAAGACTGAATACATAAGCTCAGAAGCTAAGAAGCTCAGCACATCTTGCTTTACATGCTCAGCTCCAAGCATGGACATTTGCCTGGCACAGGAGAGAAGCCTTCCCATCTGGATGGATGGCAGCACTTGTGCTGCAGAGCAGGCATGCACATTCCACCCAACTTCCCTTTCTCTGGTGACAGACACCTGCAGACCACGCATACTGAGATCAATGTAAAATTTAAGATAGTCTTGCTGGGATGAGCTTCAGCCTTTTTTTGGGAATTGTATTTGGATTTATTAGTTTTTTCAATAATCTGGAGGATATGACCACATCTGGAATAGAAAGACTTTCAAATGCTATTCCTGACTTACCACTGGCTCATGAGTCAATCTTGATAAATACTATAAATTATCTAATACAGAGAGTATTCTTGTGAAAAGCAGCACTTTCCTTTTTTATAGTGTCTCAGGGTTTGATACCCACTGATGTCTTGTACTAAATGCCTCTGTTGGTCAATGTTGTGGTCCAATGTTTTGCTGGTGGAAACAGTTTCCAGACTGGTCTTCACAAATTACAAGAAAGCAGGAGTGGCAGCTCATAAAGCCAGTGACAGAGGACACTGATGTCTTTACCTCCAGCCTGTCTCCTCCCTCTCCCTTGAAGATGCCACCAGCTCCTCAAAGGCAAGATTTTCAGGCCAGACACAACCCCAGCACAGCTGGATCCCCCAGGCCCACGGCGTACATGACTCCTACAAGGAAGTAGTGACATGGTGTTGAATTGAAACTTGCAGCTTGTTGGCTGCTCAGGATCAATCCTAATCAGCTGCCAAGGACATAATGCCTGAGCACAAGAGGAGGGAGAAAGGGCAGGAGAAGCAAATGCTTTTCATCTTTCATAACTAAAACCAATGAAATTCTAATTTTTATGTTCTAACAGATTCTCATTTGCAAGGATGAAATGACTTTGGGAGGCCATTCCTGCTTCCAAGATACTCATTCCTCCAGAAAAATACCTGCTGATTTGGAGTAGTTTAACATCTACAAAAACAACTGCTTGTGCAATATAAACAGTTTGCAAGTACTTACTACTTTTTAGAAATATTACTGATCTTGCCCATTACAGCTACTGATTTCACATTTGACTTCTGCTACATAAAATTCACTCAGTTATTAAGAAAGACAGCAAAAAAAATATAAAACCACTTGGGGCCAGTGTTCTACTCTGAGTCAACATTGCTGCCTCACTGGCAAGAGACAGCATTGCTCTGGACTGAGCCCAATGCCTGTAGCAAAAAATAGAATTCAAGTAAAATGTGTTCCCACCTTTAACAAATATGTATCTACAGCTATGCTGAACTTTGCCAAGAGCTTCCCTTGGTGAAATACAGATTTTCCTTCCTATCTTCCACTAGCAGCAGGGATCGCTAAACCCCACTGTGCTCTGAGAAAAAGACTTCTGGAGTTAGGCCCACAATATCACCTCCTTGCAATATGGTAATTTATTCAGGGAAAGAACTTTCTTCTTTCCTTGCTTGATGCTTTCCAATCTGTTTTTCCTACTTTGCTGAAATCAACAGTTTTTAGTTGCTCATATATGCAGACCTTAGAACAACATTATTATTTTTATATATTGATAGTAATATTATCTATACTTTCACACTGGGGAGCTCTTCACTTAAAAATATTTCAAAAAGATGCCACTCTTCATAAACCTGTGGAAAATTCATTATTTAGGCCAGTGTGTCCAAATACAACTTAATACTGGGGTTTTTTTCTGCATAGTTTTTCACAGTTCTGTTGGGCTGAAATTTTTGTCCTTCTGCCGTTCTTTCAGCAACTACTTTTATTCTCTGTTTTCTTGATCCAAAACCAAGCAAAATGTGACAAGACTGCTCAGCAGCAAGCTGAGACCCCATGAAAGATCATTCTGCTCCCTGTAGGCAAATATCCCATCCACACAAGACAACACCGGGGTGAAAACTGAACCCAGTCTTCTGGGCCACTTCTTGGACTTCCTAAATCCTCAGTTACATTCCTGGGATGAACAGTTTCCTGTCAGAGGAAAGCTCCAGTCCTGAACAGCAATCCTGCCACAGGGACCCAACAAAAGGGGAGAAGTATGAGGTGCCGGGGAGAAAACCAACAATGGCAGTGGGAGAAGACACGGGAGGGATAGAAGGACAGGGGGGAGGAGGGAGGCAGCAGGAGCACATCGCAAAAGTGCCAAAAATAGGCAGAAAGGAGAGAGTTATTTTCAAGAAAAGTCAGCAAGCACAAAAAAAACCCCAAACCAACAAAAAAACAACCCTCCAAAACCCCCCTAAATAACAAAGGGACAACACAGAGGGCAGGTGAAAGCAAAACTACAGTGTAAGAGGCTTTTGAAACAAAAGGCTTAAAAAGCAGCAGGAAGCCTTGGGACAGAGGGAAGACACCTCAAGGCAAACCTCTCTCCCTTCTGGGTCAGCATAATCCACGAATGTTAAAGTTATTTTCTTAATTACCAATGCTTTTTGCCTTGGAGGTTTTTTTTTTTCCTAGAATTAAAAGATTACTGCCATGGCAATTTTATTTCAGTATGGATTCTACTTAATTAGATCTACACATGTAAAACCACGGATCAGCAAAAGGAAGAAATAACAACCTAATTTATTCACTTACCCATGGAGGGAGAAGCCCCCTACATTTTTAATCCTTTTTCTTGGAAGCAGTGAGAAAGATCTTGAATCCCATGACTTCGTCTTTGGGGATGTCCTGTTGGCTGTCAAGATTTCCTGGAGTCAGAAGGAGTTGGTCTAGCATGGCATGGTGTTTGTGGGTTACTGCACACAGCAACCAAGTCTGAAATCTACTGGGAATTTGCAGCTTGGTTATCTGTACACGTGCAGATAAACCAGGAAAAGAAACTAAATTAAGAATCAGGCAGGGAATGTTAACAGGGAGTATACTTTCACAAAATGCAAAGCCATTTAATGCAACTTATTTTAAGAACACCCCCAGAGACACTGTTCAGCATAAAACACATAACATCTTTTTAAAGCCAAATTAATGAACACACTTCCTTGCCTAAAAGAGTTTACAGACTGAAACAACCACATGTAGTGTAAATGAAGAATTAGATACAACATGACACAACTGTATGACAGCTCAACCTCGTCCCAGATTTTCTCCCATATCTGAGGGTCTTGGAATGCCTGAATGTCAGACTTACCAGTAAAGATGTAGGTGAAGAAAGCACTTTGGCCTTTTCCATGTTCTTTGTCACCAGATTCCCTGGACTATTAAGCAGCTGTTCCACATTTTCTCTAGTATTTCTTTTGCTGCCTAAATACCTGTAGAAGCCTTTCTTGATGTCCTTTACATACCTCAGCAGATTCAGCTCCAGGTGGACTTTGGTTTTTCTAAGCCCAACCCTTCACAATGCATTCCTCCTGGTTCCCCTGTGCCTGGTTCCACCTCTTGTATGCTTCCTTTTTATGTCTGAATTTTGTCAGGAGCTGCTTGTCCATCTGTGCAGATCTTCTGTCTTCAGCTAAAAAAGGGGATCCTTGAAAAGCAATCAGCTTTCTGACCTCTCCTCTCTGGAGCTGTATCCCATTGGATTTCCCCAAGTGGATCTGTGAATAAGCCACAGCCTGCTCTTCTGATATCTTCTGATTCTGTGATCTTCCTGGCTGCTTTACTCTGTCCTCTCAGGAACCTGAACTGTACCATCTCATGAGCACTGTGGTCAAGACCATCCCCAGAATTCACATGTTCATGATTGTCATGGAAAGGAATTAATTTTGCATCCTTCAGACTGCCAACCCAAACTAAGCTTAGGGATGTTCTTTAACCATATTGCATGAAATCTTGGTGCTTCAATAAGAAGTTTGGACATGGGAATACTTTAGCATTGCAGGTATCTGTTGTCATTTCCACTCAAGCAGCACTGCTTTTCTATGCTGTTGGATCTGCTGTTGAGATCAGCAGACACTACAAGCACGTAGGGACCCACATTTGTGGTTGACCTGTATCTCCTGGAGGAAACAGAAAGAGTTGCCACCTCCTAAGCGTTTCAAAGAGCTTCTATAAATACGCAAAGTTTTCTTCAAGAGTTAAAGAAATATTCTGTGCTTTTAAAGAAAGATGTGTTCACATCCAAAACCCGGAATCATGTTTACACCCAAGAAAAAAACATGAGGTCTGCATTTGCAAAGCACTGATTTCTAAACATCCAACTTTTACATCTCTGTACTCTCAAGTATGCATTATAGTGAAATGTTTTATGGGTTACTACTATGTCTTCTGTCACAGCACTCTCAGAAGGCCCATCATAGGTACATCCCTTTCTAAATTTAGACACAGTAATAAACTTCAACAAGTGAACTTGTCTCAAAACAACTCCAAATTTGACTCCACTGCCCTAGACCTTGTCAGACCTTTCCAGCAAATAAGGCTAAAAGAAGAGTTGTATAGGGAGATAAAAATCTCAAGGTATGTAAAGGATGGGGGAAAACAAAGTGATAAAGTGATGCCCTTTCTCAACCACCATTATTGCAATGTTTCTGTACATTCCTCATTGCTCTGGAAAGTAACTGCCTTGCTATATACAGTAATGTATTTTATAAAGAGCAAAGTCTGTGCTATACAATTTGTGGTCCTCTGACAAATCCACCTGCAGAAATACTGGTAAATAATATCTTGCTCTTGGCAGTGTGATCACCTTTCCATGATCTGTACATATGAAATGTTCATTCTCAGACACTCCTAATTAATGGCAAAGTGCAGGCTTATACCTCCAAAAAACACGGATCATACAGAACTATCTGAAATCATGAGCAAATCACAATCTCTTTCTTTGTTACTCTTACTTTGAAGTAAAATTGTACACCAGAAACTATCTCAAACAACCTACAATAGACTTTCCTTTGTGTGTGTTTGCAGATATGCAGGAGAATAATTGTCAGTATGTCAAACTTATTTTCCCAAATTCTTTTACTGATTTTTTCCTAATACGAAATACCTGCTGCAACAAAAGTTTTTATTTGCTTACAAAAAGAACAGCTAGTACTTTGAGAATGGTATTTTAAACAAGCCTTTGAGAATGGTATTTTAAACAAGCCTTTCTTTAGCTGAGTGGAAGAAGCGTTTACCTTGCACAGAGGCTCACAGTGTGGAAGGAAAGTTTAGCAGCAGACCAGCTGTAGTGCAGATAGTGGAGAAGTCCAGTGAGGAGCTCAGTTAGATCCATGTGATCTCAGTGAATGCTGCAGAGCAAATACTGTGATAGCATCCTAGCAATTCAGTGCACAGCACTGTTTGGAAGCTTATGACCCTAAACCAGAAACCCTCTCCTCATCAGCTAATCATCAGCTCATCAGCTCTAAGTATTTGGAAAAGATTTATAATGTCTGAGCAGACCAAAGTGAGTAGAAAGGAGTCATGGCTCTCCCACTGAATGAATTTCCTTGGCTATTCCATGGAATCATTATGCTACAAAAGTTTATTGCTACATTTCATAACACAAACTCTTGGATATAGAAAGGCTCAGGGGGAGTTTCCAGCAATTTCAGTCATTCCGCTGACTACAGGAAGTACTGAAAATATGTAGAAAATAAAGAGTGAAGAGATGATCTGTATTCTGCTCGCATAAAAAGACTGTTTTCCAAGCAGGGCAAAGCTGCCCTTGCTGGAACCCATGCCAATAAATTACAGGGGAGAACTGCTATATCTGCTGTATGAGGTGACAAATTTTGGCCTATATCATTTTCAGTTGCAAAATGTTGCTCTCCTTGAAACAAATTTCTTTTGATATGTCAGTTATGCTTGTCATTATGGGGAAATATGTCCATGGCAACACATAAACTTAAAATACAAAGGGCCAGGTCTATTCCAGATGTAATTTTAATAACAATGTGAGATCAGGATATTTAGCATTAGCAGGTTCCTGCTCTTCCTGAAGCAAGAGCATAGGATAGAAGCAATTGTGAGTGGCATATCTGTTCAAAGCAGCATGTAATAAATGGCATGCTGCAAAGCAGCTGTTTCAGTAATTCACCATCAGATGACAAAAAGCCCATTGAAAGAAGTTTCTGTTCCTCCTGATTGATGTGATTTCTTTAAATTAAAAAAAAAAGAGAGAAAGATAGAGTGTGAGAGAGGGGATGTTTTCTAATCACAGAAAATGTTCCAACTGCAGCTTCACATCGGCAATTTGAAACTCTTGACATGTTATTTCATTTCACTTTGGGGCACAACAGGGTTCAGATAATTTTGACTATGAACAAACTGGTAAAGTTGCCTGTCCATTAAGGCAGAAGAAAGAAAATTTCTGTGCAGGCACTATCTAGTTGTTGGCAAGGGATAAAGAAAACCAAACGATTTTGCTTACTTACTAATTATTAGCCTTACTAATTATTTTAGACTGAAACAAGCAGATCTTTGCATGAGTTTTTTGAATATTACTCCAAAGCACTATTGTCGACTTCCACGAATTTTGAAAAATTCAGGCAGATAGTTGCTTAACTGAAAAACCCCCAAAGTTTATGTGTTTTAATAGCTTTCAAGACACTAAAAAACTCACATGATATTTGTCAGAAGCCTGATCCAAAGCCCACTGAAGTCAGTATGAGCCTTTCCATAAATGTAGGGGGTTGGATCAGCTCCTTGGTTTAAAAACGTAGATTTCAGAAGGAAGACAATGAAATTATATACTAGCCTGATCTAGGAAAATTCATCTATTATTTCTAGTATGTTTTATTGATACTGAGAGGCCATTTAAGAGTCACCTCTGTGCTACACCAGTTAATTATGTATGTTGTAAATCCTTGAGCTTATATCTGAATACATCACATAGACACAAATTCTTCCATGCATTCAAGCAAATTAATTCCTTTGCCTGGTCATTTTATACTTCAGTTGTTTTGCTGCTTTTTGATGGATTGGAACAGATTAACTTTTCTGAAGGCAATGCCTCAGTTACTCACTGAACCCTTCAGTCCTTTCTGCACACCAATTAGCCACAACCTATTTCCTCACCACTGGTTAAAAATCAGGGTATGTTGCACAACCCCCTGTCTGTGATCTCCCCCATCTGTGATCTCCAGCACACTGCTTACTACCCTGAGATGGCCAAGTTACCAGGAACAGGTGAAAGCTATAGAAAAAGCGTCATGAGTTCTGGTTGGTATAGCTGGAATTTCTAACACAAATTTCGTGGGGTTTTGGGGATTTTCTGCATTGCTTATACACCAGGTTCATGAGTGTTGAACACAACATACATATGAAATATCACTACAGGATGATGTCTCATCCATTTACCTAGGTCATATAGAGCTAGATTATGATTTTTCTAGAACTTTAGGCATGGCACTCCATCCTTCCACAATTCCTTTCTTCAAAAAGAGTGGAGTGGAGAGGCTCTAGGCACTTAAAGATAAAAACTATTGAATCTGTAGGGGCCCCAGAAGTTCAGTGTACACAGTCAAGGTGCTCTTTGGCTAGAAAACCTCACCATGACAGTCTCCTTCACTGTGCAGAATCCCTCTGAGGAACTGCTGAGGCTCCTAATACTGCAGTCTTCACAGCTGATGGTGTTTCCCTGCTTATGATGCTTCCCAGTTAGATGGTACAGGCCTGGTCTGCACTCTGTGCTTGGGATATGCTGACAAAAATTCAAGCAAAAATTGTTTGTGTGCGTATGCATGTGTACCTTACCAAATTTCCAAGGTCCCTGATGCAGCCTCCAGCCTGTGAGGGTGATTTATTTGTGCTTTAAATATCAAAAGACCCTTCTGCCCCTTCCTGCATATTTCCCTAAGAAATGAACACTCAAGTTGCAATTGTTAGACATCCATGTGCCACATATAAATGTTACTCCCTCTGATGAGAACATGTTTAACTGGACATATGTGGCAACTTCTGTGTGTGGGGAACCTGAAGAGAGACAGCTGATCTTCAGGCAGCTTGTCCTCTCTGCATGGTGCAGGCTCTCACGATACACAACAAAGTGTAGTGAAGGAAGCTGGAGCCACATCAGGGAGCAGCAAGAGCTGACTGTGTGACTGGAGCTAACTTTGACCTGGGTTATGTGACTCAGTTCAGCACCTTTACATTGTCTGTTGCAATATAAACACAATATTACAGAAGTTGCCCATGTGAATTGTACAATGGAGTGTCCCAAGCCTTGTCATGCCCTCAGTTTGTCCACCTAACATGTTTCTTCTTGTTCTCCTGGCTAATCCACTCTGAACACTAGGGCTTTCATCTCAGCTATTTGCCTTAAGCTGAAAACACCAATGATTTAATGTTGCTAACTCCAGAGTTAAATGGCTGTTTCCTGTTGTTTGTCTGGTTAATGTTATAGCAATACATTAAGTGTTGGCTTTTGCCTATGTAACAGCATACTGTTAGAATAGTTTTATTGGTTTTCAATTTTGTTTAATTTGCTTGAAACTTCTGCATATTTTACTTTTATTATGAGTTTTACTTTTATTATGAGTTTTAAATGCAAACATCCTGCTCTCAGAAGAGCTCTTTGTTGGCAATCACAGTCATAGAACGGTTTGGGTTGGAAGGAACCTTGAAGGCCTGAAGCTGTGTCAGGGGAGATTTAGGTTGGATATCAGGAGAAAGTTTTTCATCCAGAGGCTGGTTGGGCACTGGAGTAGGCTCCTCAAGAAGTGGTCACAGCACCAGCCTGACAGAGCCCCAGAAGCATTTGGAAAATGCTCTCAGGCACATGGTGTGACCCTGTGCAGGGCCAGGAGCTGGGCTCGATGATCCTGATGGCTCCCTTCCAACTCAGCATATTGTCTGATTCTATGAGTCTGTGAGTACTCTAGTGAACAACTTCTCTGGAAACGTGGCCCTGTCCCTCTGAGACATCCAGTAGCTCAAAGCAACAACAGCAGATCTCATTTTTCTTGGAAGCATCTGGGAAGTAACAGAGTAAAAGACCATCAAATTTGGTAGATGTCAAGGCAAATGTTTTCTTTGCCGGGTCATTTAGCCACCGTATTTTTAAAAAATATTATTTTTTCAACTTTCCCTGTTGTTTTTTTGTTTGTTTGATTGATTTTTCATGATTTCTGCTTAGCCATGACTTTTCTTTTTGCTATTTACCAAGCAACCCATATTTCCTTGTTTTTCTAAAGAGGTCTTCCAGATTTTTAGGTGGTATCATTGGTCGCAAAAATCTTGGCTGCATTTATTTCATGCTTTACTGGTACAAGTTATAAACACATACTGTTTTCCTGGAGACAGAGCACCAAAGTCCATCCAGGTGCAGCTGCTGTTACAGGTGTGGCTAAAATGGAACAGTACTGCCCTCTCTGGAAAAAAAAGTGCCTGGAATAAACTAAACCACACTGGAGTATCTTTGAACTACAGTCCTTGCAAGTGCTTTCCTTCCCACATTTCACCAGCAAATCTGCAATGACAGTGACTTTGAGCAGGCTTGGCCTGTGCAGGATGGGATTCATTGACTTTTCCAGCAACACTAGGCTCTGAGCACTGCAACATTTCTCAGGATATCACAGTTCAGGATTGGCAGAGCTGGAGGTATAACTACACATGAGACACTATTAATGAATCTCATCAAAAGGAGATCACAAAATCCTTAAGATGCATAAATCTCTAGAGGCTATCTACAGCTAATTTTCTCAGCCATGTTGTTTCTCCAAGCTCCCTGTAATAATGAAACAGCACTTAGACCTTTTAAGCACCATATTGTATAAATTATAGGTGACACAAAACCCTCACAGCAAGCCAAAAAAAATGACAGCATTAAATTCCCAACAGCTATCAGGATACATTAACAATTTTAGAAGAAAATTACTTTTAAGAAGACAAATTTTAAATGAATAAACATGAATCTACAAGATTTCAGCAGAGCATGGAATTTCATCCACAAAATTTTGCTTTGGGGTCACGTAATTCCATCCAAAGCAAAGCACAAGCACCACAACACACACACATGGTCACAGCAGGCTGATCTCAGCTCTGATCACAAATTTGTCAAAACTCAGCTCAGCTCAGAAGGGATTTATGTTGGGCTGACACTGAAGAGTTTATCAGCTGCTATTATAGAAAGCAGCCCCTGCAAATCAGAGTAGGGATGAAATAGATGGGGCTGCAGCTTCATCCTATTTGGCTCTAGCACCCCTTCAGCTGCAGCGCCCTTCTGTGCACTGCTCTTGTCCACGTCCTGGCAAAGCCTCTCAAGTGACCAGCTTTGCTGCAATGGCATGCAATAGGTCATAAGCATCCTTCTGTTTGGGACTTGAGCTTGCCAAAGGAACAGCAGTAAACAACCTGGCACCTATGAGACAGTGGCACGGCTGGCCAGGAGGCGGCGAGCCAACAGAGGAGTGGACGTGCTCAGCTCCAGCTGGGATGCTATGGATTGCTCCTCTGTTTCCCCTCATAGCTGGTAGTTGCCTCCTTTTGTTGCTTGTGTTGGTGGTTTGGGGAGTTCCACACCACACTTTTGGTGTAAGGTGGTTGGGAGTCACTGTCTCCCTCCATCAGTAGCGCACAGTGTGAGGTGCCAAGGCCCAGTCTGGCCTCTCAGAAGAACACTCAGGACTGTCCTAAACACACATCCTATGTGTGGTATCAGCACTCACTGCAGCAGCTCCAAGGGTCATTTTGGAAGGTTGTCATTCTCCTTTGGTGTCACCTTTGGGCTGCAAGAGCAGTTGAATTTCAGGGGAGAACAGATGACACCTACAGCCAGTCTAGATCCCCTAGCTCTCTACTTTCAGTCTCATTCCATGTCTCTAAATCTCACACCTCCAAACTGGTCCCTGCAACAACTGAAATCTGCTGAATCAGCAGATCTGGGAGAGGGGAGTTATGAAAAAAGGCATTCAGAGCTGCCAAATTTTCAAGCAGTAGCATGGCATAAGGCAGAAAGCATAAGGCATGCAGATAACATACAAGGAGCGAGCTGGAAGGCACTGGAGGTCACTGTACAACCTATGAGGAAAGCAAAGGGCCTGTGAGCAGCACAGAAAGGTGAAAAGTATCATGACTGTTGGAATAAATGCAAATGGGTCCTCAGGGAAAGCATATTTTTGTACAAAGAGCCAGATAAGAAGTGATGTGATTTGCTATTTATGCAGAGGACAAAACACGGGCTCGGCAGTCCGCACAGACTAAGCAGAGCCCAAGGTCAATTGCTGTGTAATTCATATTCACATCAAAACAATTATGGTGCAGAACAGTCCATATCTGCATAAGTAGTGAAAAACTGCATATCCCATATTGGTGTAAAAATACTCAGAGCTCAATTAATTAAAATCTAGACTAAGAAAATGAGAGCTTGAAATGCTCTCATTGAAAAAGAAGCTGCAAATACAGACCAAGCTGATTATGCAGAAACCAATGCTGTGGAGAGTGAAACTCAGATGTTTAAATGGATGCATAATTTCTTGCATTAGGAGAGCAAGCTAGACAGAGCTTTGAAGCATACATTTCCAAAATAAACTCTAGAAAGGGGAGTATAAAGGTTTTAAACTTGGAAAAATCAGGTTTCATTGGAGGAAAAATGCATATTCTCAACTTCTTCTGCAGAGAAGACCCATAGCCCTAAATTTGGCTGAAGAGAAGTAAAAAAGATTATAAAACACTGTTCCCCCCATCCACTATGTGTTTGCAGGGCAGCCCTCTGTTTCCAGGGGAGTTTTTAAAGTCAGTTCAGGGATTTTCTGAATTGCAGAAGACTGCCCAAATTGAGGCATTTTCTCATTCTGACACCACTGAGACAGGCAACACCCGGAATATTAAATATGGCACGCAGGGACCTCTTTCTACTCTCAAAAACAATTGATAAAGTACAGACCCCATCCATAAGGCAAAGTGCTTTTTCTCTCCCTGGAAGTAGGGTACCTATATCCACATTGCCTAACCAGGAATGGCCCGTTGCTTCTTCAGTCCTAGGTATCCTTGCATCTGTCACAGCCTCAGCCTCTGCACTTCGTCCTTTCCCTTTTCTTGAAAGAATCCTTGTCTTGGGCTGTTCCCTCCATAAGCATGCCCCACTGCTCCCCAGGGAAGTGGTAATCTCCTCCTCACCCCTCTCAGCCCAGATTCAGCTGCTCTGTCTTAAAGATATTTGAAATCCATATTAAACCAGTTAGGGTTAACTATGCATCTGAGTTTTTAAAAAGAGGATATTAAAATGGCATGTACATGTGAAATCTAATCTTAGTTAAATTAAATCAGAGACAGGCACTTAAAATCCCTTACTTCTGAATGAGGTTATAGGAAATGGGTCAGTCTCAGTCGTAACATCACTGGATATTAGTCTTTGGAATATGGTAAATGGAATATGTGATGCAATCTGCACCAAATACTGTAAGAGAGATAGCAAATTTGGAACTGAGAAACCAACAGCAGTTCTGAGACTTCAGCGAAAATAAACCCAGTGATATGTTTCTACAGTGATGAAAAGACCAAGGGATTCTAGCAGTTAACAGGCATAAATATCTGCAAGACGGACAGTGTATGTCTTTCACTGCTATTAATAGGTTGATGAAGAGAGAATTCTGTCTGGCTCCCAACAACTCCAAAGATTTATGAGGATCATTCTATGGCCTACGAATATAAGGCATCTGAAAGTGAGAACTGAAAAAGCGCTAACGAAGCAGTGAGAGACAGATGAATGCTTCTGAAAATGAAAAATGTTGGCAACATCCAGAGACAGAAATGAATGTAAAATGATTTAATAATTAGCTAATGCATTTCTCCCTAATAACTGTTTGTTGACTCAAGTAAACAAAATTGCTATTGGATAAGAAGAAACGCCATCACATAAATGAAGAACTGGTTAAAGAGAGGGAATGTGGTTGAAATGAGCAATTTTCATAGTGAGAGGGATTCTAAATGAAGCACCACAGGGATCTCTGCTCTGGCTTGTGCCGTTCAATATCTCCCTAAATGATCTTGAGAAGAGGATGAAAAGGAAAATTAAAGCATTTGCTGGTGGTAAGCTTTCAGGATAGTTAAAAAAATGTAGAAGGACCTTGTAGAATGATAAAAATGGGCAGATAAAATTCAGTAAATGTATTTAGAGTATTTTAAACAAACCCAGCTTTACAATCAAAGGGATAGGCTCTTACTTGACTGTAATCTCTTATGAAGAAAATCTCACAGTTATAGTGGGTATTGTTAAAACATCATTTCCACAAACACTTTTGGTGTAAGTTAGGTGTCAACAACTGTTATAAAAGGAACAAAGAACAAAGCAAAGCCACTATGAAAGTCTTTCTGCATCCATGTCTTCTTTGTTGTAATTTGTGTTGCTCTACTCAACTGAAAACATGAACAGGGAATGATCAAGGGATGATTATCCTTCTGTATAAGAAAACTGAACACATGCAGATCCTTTTGCTGAAGAGATGACTGAAGAGGGTATGATGGGCACTTTTAAGATCTCAAGCAGCAAAGAGGATGTGGCTGCAGAGCAGCTGTATCTCTAACTGAAGAGCTGAAAACTTGGGATGAATTCAGCAAGGAAAGATTTGCTCTGAGAATGAGCTGTGGAACTTCTCTGGCAGCTCCTGTTTATTTCCTGGCTTATTCCACACAATGATCTTCCTGCATTTTCTTCTGCCTGTCACCTCAACGCCTTGGCCAAAGACCCCCTGTGTCCTGAGGACTCCAGCTGACATACCCAGCACAGGGCAGGACAGAAGTACTCCAATACATACCCATGACAAGACCACTCTCCTTGTGCAGAAGGTATCCTCTCCTTTCATTGCACTAAGCATTTCTTGAGACTTTGACTTGAAAGCATTTCTATGCTGCCTGCGTAGAAATGCATGATCAAGAAAAGGTCCCAAAAGGACCAAGAAAAACTTGTATGTCAAAGTAGCTATTAAAGTATTTCCCTATTCATTATCCTCCAGGCATTCCTTCTGTCATGATGAGCACAGGTAGTATACTAACACTGACATGTAAAAAAAGCCATTTCACATTTTTCCCCCAGAAAACTGTCAAGAAACATTGTCTTTTCCTAGGACACTCCAAGTGCTGTTGAAGGGTTCAATCTGAAAGAGCCTGGGTAATGAAATCCTGCATTGTTTCTGTAGCAACAGTAAGTACTAGAAAACTCAGGGAATTCAGACAATGATGCCTTCTCAGAGCTTGGCACTTAACTTGAGAGTGAGTGTCTCAAATAAATTCCTTGTTTCAGAAAGATCTCAAATTTAGAATTACCTCTTCAAACAGCAAACAGCCAGATACCCAGCTGACTGGCTCCAAATTATGTTGGTAATTTAGGTACAGATCTGAGAACCTTTAAACTACAGGTTTAAATCTATATGGATACCCACATTAGATCAGCATCTGCTTTTTTCTTATTAAAAAAGCTACCAAAAACCCTGTGATAAAGTAATGAAGATAAATTAAATTCAGTTTAGATATGTTAGTATCCAAAAACAACAGTAGTTGTATCACACTTGATTTCACTGTTAGCCAGGGGTTTATATATGCTAACCTAGAGGAATCATTACGGAAATTAGATATTCCTTTAAATGTCTGTAGAATATATGTTCTTACATAAACACAGTACATGCTACAGCCTAAATTGCTAGTTGCTGTTATTAAACACTTCACTTAGTTTTGTACACGTGGGACAGAAATTTTCATTGGCTGTCTACACAACAGGAATCTGTAAAAGTTAATTCTCTCCTCCTTGCCGTTTTGCCATTATGACACACCACAAACACCTATCCCATTTTATGACATACCACAAGGCTGTATTGGACTGCTATGGGCCAGATGTAAAGACAAACGTACTGATCAAGACAGAGGGCATATGTATTTTCTATAAGCAACTGTATAAAGGTAATGAGTTATTCACAACTAAAGATGTTTTTTAATACTTTGGCTCAAGAATTCAGGCATGTTGGAGTAGAAAGGACACCCAGGGTCAGTTTCTGCAGTTAGAAGTAGATACATCATGTAGTTCTTTAGAGGAATTTAACAAGCTGACACAAGACTCTCCCAACCAGGGATAAGTTCAGCTGTTCCTCTCACAGGCATTGAAAGCTGTGTGAGTGCCTGGTGTGTGGTCCTAGCTGCCATGACAGAAGGGCAATCTGTGAGGTCGACTATAATGAGAGCTTAAAAATCTGTTACCTGTGAGAAGTTCTACATGTAGATAGCTAAATTAGGCATCATTACTTGCCACTGAACTTGCCCTAGGTTTCGATACCCTCAGAGTGTGCTGTTCCCTTCCAGCAGTAAGTTCTACTCTCCACACTGCAGTTCTTCTGAAGATCCATCTCTTTTTCCTCTCCACTCACAGTTTTTCATTACTGGTCCCTGGTTCTTCTCTGTCCTCTCTTCTTCAAATACAAATCACAGATTTTCTGTCTCTGAAATAATTTCTGCTAACTGCCTTTTCTCCCTTTTCCCGATAGCCAAGTGAGTTTCTTGACTCTGGATTCAAATAAGGTAGCTTCTCTATGCACATTGCAGGATAAAAACACCTGAGGATCTGTAAGGATGCAGGGAAGGCAGCTCTCCTCCCATTTTCCGTCATTCTCTGGGGGTCTAGGAGGGGAAGGGGGCAAGGCAGCTTCACTGCTTAGTGTACATGGAAACTGCAGAGATTTATGGAAGTCTGAGCTATGATTAACATTTAATAAGCAGAAGCAAATGGTGAAAACTTAATCAAAGTCAAACATGCATTAATGGGAAAATGCAAAGTTCACACCTGGCATAAAGGGTGCTCTTTAGCAGATGTGATGCCTTAACCTCAAATTATAAAGGCATCAGAGCTTTTCAAAGAAAAGCAATCTTCTGTTTAATCATCTGTAAATCTGCTGTTTGCAGAATTATTTTTTCCCCCCACATGTCAAAGATATGTTGACTTAAACTGTCCAAAAGCACTAAACACAAGCTGGTGCTGTACAGTGATGAAAGCCAAGGTCTGAGCAGCTTGGCTAACTGTGGTGCTTCCTGACACTTTATTTAACAGTGCAAGCTCTTAGCTACACATATACACACACGTATATGTACAGATATATATATATATATATATACCCACAAATATATTCAGGACCTTACATTCCTGCCCTGGCTAAAGTTGCATGGATCCCTGTTGATGCATCACCACATTGCTCCTCCCAACACTTCATGCTATTCAGGTGGCAGCATTGCTTCTGACTGAGCAACACACTCTTGGTACACTCCCTTCAAGATGCTCCTGGCAACGTGGGAAGAGATTCTGCGTGGTGGCATTTTCTCACTGGGACAAAACACCTTCAGCAGCAGTCAGGATCAGAAGGTTTAAACCAGCACGACCACATCCTTTCAGGTGCTAGGCATTTAGTTCAAGGAAGATGAAAATCTACATAATCCACCAAGTACTGCTTTGAGGATATTTGTTCTTGCATTCCCAACTTCTTTTAACATGTCATCTCTTCACAAAGTCAGGCTATTTCACCAATATGCAGGATTTGCATTCATGTTCCAGAGGTACCAAATTGTAAGTGCTATTTTTAATCAGGCAATGAGACAGTATTTAAAAACGACAGCACATATGGCAGGATATGGAAAACTGGCATCTTTCCCCTCTACATTCAAGAAACACCCAAAGCAGCCCACATAGTTTGGCTCATCTGACCTGTAAAATGCCCCACTGAGGTCAATGGCGTTATGTTAGCAGTGGCTGTGCTTTTTAGGCACTAATGCAGCAGAGCACTTAAATATTTTGCTTATCCATCTCATTTCTTGATCTGAGGCCAAAGGTAATTTAGTACAGAAAAGTATACTAGAATGTGAATGTATAAAATTGCAGTTAGTGTCATTGCTCAGTTTAAAGGTGGAATCAGCTTCAGGTTATTCTGCCCCCAAAATTAATCCTACTTTAAGGAAAACACAGACCAGAGTGCTTCAGTGAATACCAATAAATTCTTGAATTTACACTTTCAGATTTGATTTCTGGCTTTGCAGCAGAAAAATCAAGGGATTCTCAGTTATTATGATAAATAGATATGTTATCTCAAAAGTCACATTGGACCTAGAAAGATTCTATTTTTAAATATGTAAATAGTGCTGGACACAGACATTAGTCAGGGTACTTCAGAATGGATGTATCAATCTATTTAGAGAACTGGGAAAAAATTGCCATTATTTAATTAAGGGATAAGACAATTATAGGCTATGCATGCATGCAAATGTATACTGTATTATCGTGGGTAAATCATGGATGTCTTCTATACAATAGGGCACACACACACTGAGCTGACAATTTTTAACTCCAAGTCCTGGAATTATGGTATTTTACAAGTTACAAAGTAATGAAATATAAAATAAAGCATAAAGCACTATTTAAAAAAGCACTGTAAAAATGCTACAAGCATTTATGGAATATATCACTGTTAAAATGCTCCCCATTAAATTGCTAATTATTAAACTCAATTTAGTAGAATTGTGTTGCCTCACACAAGTGCCATAGTGACTCACATAAAAATATGTCAGTAGTTTATCTTCACAGACATCAATGCAACAATGGTATTTTTTTCTCTACTCATAAAAAAAAAAAAGCAAAGTATCTGTGACCCAGACACCCCAACAATGTCCCCTAGAAGAGCTGCAGGGTACACAATGACAGGAGGTCTATGTTTCCCCATCTGTGGAGCAATAGACTGGTGTATTGAAGCCAGGCACATGCCACAGTAGCTAATTTGAGAGAAAGGTGTCTCATAAAACCTAGTAAGAATCTTCTGAAGACCGCAAACATAGCAAAAAATTTTAAAAGTTCGCAATGGCGTTGCAGAGATTGTCTGCTGTGTAGAAGTCTGGACACTTGATTGAGTCAGACTTAAAACTAACCCAGTTTTATTTCTAAGAATACAAGTCTATTGTGAGATAAAATTAGCTCTGCAACTCTGAATTCTTCCTATGTTCTACCAAAAAAAAAGAGCCCAGTTTCACTTAGCATAGCAGCGTTTGCAAACTGACACATTGTGAAACTCACAGTGCTTTCCACTGATATTCAAGTGGAAATCCATACTGTTAACCTCATGCAACATTTGCATTCAGACAGGCAAGGATGTGGCCAACTATGTCTTTTGTTACAGGTTTGACATTGAGTTCAAGTCTATGGTGCAGGTTTAGAGCAATTTGAGAGAAGAGAAAGCTTAATACTCCATGGCAAATTGATGTGGAAACCCCAAAATTATACGTAAAATAAACCAACCATGAGTTTTGGTTAAACCAATATGCCAAGCAACTCCCATCAATTTCCACATGAGTGTAATGGAGATATTTCAGGACCACAGTATCTTCCAGGTTTTCAGGTATAGGAATTCAAACAAAAGGAGAAAATCCAGCTTCCCCTTTCAAGGCTGTAAGTCATATGTGAAGATCAGGGAAAAAATCATAATCTCCAAAATAAAGAACTATATTCAACCAGCATTACTAAAGACCTCTCTCCTACTGCAGCATCAAGTATTCACCAATGCCAAAGCTAGATCAGACATCCAATCCAATATAGCAAATTACACAGATTGGGAGTTTGATTTTAATACAACAGCTCCTGTAAACTGGTTATTCCCGGTATGAGGTATTTCATTAAAAGCCAAAGACCTCAAAGTCAAAAAACATCTTTGTAATTTATGCTGCTGTGCCTGGGTTTTGGAAGCTGTCACTGTTCCAAACTGCCAGTTTCCCTGTCAGTTTGGTCAATTCCTATTTCAGTGATGAAAAACTTTCCTGTACCTCTGACAATAACTGACTGCATGAGAAGTAGGGGCTTTTAAAGATCACCCTTGTATTATTACAAGATATTCTAAAAGTAGAATTTCAAAAACATTTTGAAAAAGCCACAGTAACACTGCCTGTGTCATGGCAGTCCCTCAAATTATAAAAATCTTGACTTGATCTCTCATATAGCAGCTAGAAGAACCAGAGTAACCGAAAGGAACAGCCCTGAAGAGGACAGATTTATTCCGATTAAGGTAGCTGTTATAAATTAAACAATTCCCAGTTTATCTTTATTGAACTGGAGACCTCAAACATACCTCAAAAAATTAAAGATTAGCTCAAGACATTGCATTTTTGCTTCACTTCCAACATATCCTCTCCCTGATGAGCTCCAGTCTACTGTTCTGGGAGCCACCTCACAGAAAGCTATATTAGGAAGCCTCTGTGACAGACAGATTTAGGTGCCAGTATTCTTGAGTTTGGAGTTCCTGCATGACCTGCACTAATAATTCAGCAAACCTCTGAAAGGCATCACTCTCCAATACATACTAACATAGAAGGAACTCCTTAGACTTTAGGTTTCTCTGTTTTAAGCACTGCACTTTGCGTCTCCTCTCATTGTTCTCAGCTTCATTTTACAACTGTTACCAACAGGGCTCTTCACCAGGTACTGATTAGCACTGCTGTTGCTGAGATCTATTCTAGGCACAAGCAAAACAGGTAGAAGTCTATGGCAGTTATGCTCAGACAATGAAAGAAGCAAGTCCTCACCCCCTATTTTTATTTTTACATCTTTTATCTGATATAAAAGTATATTACCCCTTCAAACATACAAGGCACCTTAGGTTAAAGAGTATGGAAATACAAACCACTTATGGTTAAAAAGATAAGAAAAATAGGCCTGAACCCAGTTAACATAGTGTCACTACAAGGCTATTAATACTTCTGCAGATTGTTTGTGAGAGTAGGGTTATCAGCTTCTCTGATATTTATGGATTTTCTTCCATTTAAGAGGATTGGCATCTCCTGCTCTTGTAGGGCCCATGACAATGGTGTCTACAGACCCTCTTTTTCAAGAAACCTGGTGAGCCCTATGAAGCACCATTTGAATCAGATGCAGCTGTTTGTTGTCCTCTTTTTGCTCATGGAAACTGAGGCACAGAGATGACACAGCTTCCCAAGGGCAGGCAGGTGGCAACCTCGACAAGGAGAAATGACTCCCTGAGCACCTGGAGCACCTGCCCAGCAGCCCAGCCATGAGCTCAGGATGCCCTCAAGACCCTCATGCAGGTAGTTGAGCAGCAGCAGCATGAATATCAATTACTTGTTCATGCTTGGCAATGCATTTCTTTTATTTTTCAAGTTTCAAGGAAGCAGGGGGAAGCAATACAGAAAAAAAAGGCAGATGATATCCCCGAGCCTGTGTTGAAGGGACTCTCTTCTGGAAAATGAGGACATTCAGAAACCTGTATTTGACCTTCTAGAGGACTGGAAAAGGCTAATGTGACCCTGGAAGCACAAACACCTTTCTGAACTCTTAACAGTCTAAGCAGCCCCCTGCAAATCTTTTATGGATGGGTAGCCACACAAACCAGTTTTAGCTTGTTCAGGCCTTTTAAATGGAAATAAATTCTTCAACCTCTCTTATCACTGACAGAGCACTTACCAGCCTAAAAGTCACATGAATGTATAGCTTGTGTTAAATTGCCCTCTAGAGGAGACAATACAGAGACAAGAGAATGAAGAGCTGGAAACCAATTTTAACAGTTTTTTTTTTAAAGCAGCAAAACTACCACCAGTAATGCCATACAGTTCTTTCAATATATCTGCAGAGAAATCTGATTGTACAACTGCCCTTTGTTCCATTTTGCTTCAAGGGCGTAAAATCCTGTACTACAAAATAGAACTCTGTTGTAGTTTCAAGATGAGGACGTAGATCTCCACGGATCAAAGGTGGAGTTCTGTTTTTCAGACAGGGAGCTACACTCTTCATTTGTAATTTGCTTTAAGAAGAGCAGCATAAGATTTTTGATTAGAAATGGATTTCTGCTGATCAGAGTCGGTTCTGTCATTTCACACCCATTCAGTCCTGAGTTTTTCAAAACTGTTTCTCACCATGCTCAATTGATAGGGTTTTGCAAAAAGAATCCCTAGGGGGAAAAAATCACTAACTGTTGCAGCCCTTTGTTCTTACAACAGGAATTTTACAGATTCCCTAATTTTTTCATTTTATAGAAAGTTGCCTTTAAATTTTAAAGAATGGCTATATCCCTTACCTGGACCTCTTCACTCTCACTAAGCCTGCCTACCCATGTCAAAAGGAAACAAATAGTATTATATCTCTTAGGGACAAAGTGTGTGATGAGGACCATCTAGTTTAATTTAAAAAGATAAATAGCAAATCAAAGCATTTTAGCCTTCTGTAACACTAATGGAGTGGGAATACAACACATAAGAACAAGTACTGGGGTGAATAAGGGTAGAAAACACCAAGAAAGTAAGAAAATTCAAAAGGCTGGGCATTGGGGGGAAAATTCATACCTACTGAAAGTTTACTGCAATGAATTTATATCAGAGATGTTACATGTCTCCTTTCTTTGGGAAACCACAAAGAGGTATATTGTCACATAAGTTAAACATTGCATTAGTCATAAATTATTATATTCATTAGGAAACCTGTTAATCCTTTAATGCAGTATTGTGTTAAAAAAAAAATAGAAAACAAGCAGTTCTGGTAGCTATACCTGCAAAGATGTATGAGTAATGGCTACTTCACCAAAGGAACAGTGGCAACTTTACTGTAGATTGTAAATGACAAGACTGAAAAATGAGAGGAAGCTGTAGAACCCAAGGTCTCTGATACGAGACAGCAGCATCAGAAATTATGTGGCTCACACTGATACCTTTCCCAGGTACCTGCCTCACCCCTCTGATGGATATTGCTGGCCCCAAGGCAGGGTAATCTGATGCACTACTAATTAGTTTCCAAGTTGCTGCAAATTTCTATATTCAAGTAAGCTGATTCCTCTTTCAATGTACCTTAACATAACGAGCTGAAAGCCTGGTGTTCCAGGAAAACCATAATGAATGGATTGGATGTGCTTTGTACAGGCAAGGGAAATGAACTGGAATCACACCAATGTAAATTTTATCAGTATCATCTGTGTTGACCATTAAAAATGGAAGTTACAAAGTTAATTACAGTAATTATTTCTCTGTGTACATATCAGTCAGCTCCCTCAGTATTCATGGGTGCATACCCTTAGGGCCCTATGTATGTCTGGTTTGCCATCCCGGTCATTAGCCACAAAAGATAAAATATCCTTTTTCCAGACTTTTCCCTTGATCTCTGTGGACTGGGATTAGTTGCAGCTAATTTATGTTGTCCCTCTATTTGGGAACAACAACCTGTTCTAATTTGACCCCTCCCACATCTATGTGAGAAGATAAACATATAATCTTGAAACAAGAATTCCAAGTATCGCTCTAGGCTAGAGCCCCTGGTGCATTCTGAAATGAATTTCCATTTTTGTAATTACTTCAGTCTTGAGACCCATGGTAAAAAAGGGCAGTTGACATCATGGCATAACTTATGCCTAAGTATTTACAAATGGTTGAGAGAAAACAAACAATACAGAAAGGGAAAGGTAACAAGAATGCAAACCCATAAATCTGGTGTGGAAGACATATTATTCACATCACGTTGTATTCTTATAATGCACGAGAACTGCATAATAATCCAATGAGTGCATTTCTAGAATTGTAGATACTATGTCTCTGCTGCCTCTACAGATTACAGATAGGGACACTGTACTAGTGTGGGGATGAGAAAAATTAGTTAAGGCATTCATTTTACAAAGCACTAAAATAGAATCATAATATCAAATCAATGTCAGCTACTGTAAAACATGTATAGTAAAAATGTGATCAATTTAGGCCTACTCATGCCTTTGCTGGAAAGCTTTCAAGCTGATTTGAGTAAGAGCATCATATTACAAAAATGGAGCTGAGCTTGATTCGAGACATTTCATCCAACCTTCTCCTTTTAAGAAGACATTTGTTGGTGCCTACCATTCTGCAATATGACCACCCTTCAAAATCTTTCTGTGAGAAAGATTTCAAAGTACTGTGTGAGAAGATACAGGTTCTTTCAGTGGCATAGAGTGGAAGTAGTTCTAACACAGCAATTCATTGCCATCTTCCATGCTCTCACCAGGTTCTCAGAGACCATTTAATGTATTAATATTTAGCATTCTATAAATTCTCTCAACTAAGTGACCAAAAGAGTGCCATTGCATTCACAAAATGTTAAAAAGTGAAATTTTGGGAGCAAACATGAGGGATCTTGAATAACTGTAAAAGAGAGGGAACAGGCTTTGTGAGGTAGAAATTTGCAGAAAATAAGGCTTCCATCATTCCACTGGTTGTGATGAAGAATCTCATCCTTTGAGTCTAGCCCCTGTCATTTTCTGTCAGTGTTGAAAATACAGATGTAAGAGACACATCTGTCTGTTGATGTAGCAGCATGACCACAACAAGGTGATCAAAAAGTACAGCACCACTGAAGTGGTGCCCTTGTGTCACCCATGCACCTCTGCCACATCAGGTTCAGCCTTCACCACCTCGGGCTGAGTTTGGTTTGCTGGCTGATTTGACTGGGAACTAATCTTACTGAAGTCTTAGTTGAGGAATGAACACCTGAAGCACGGCCTGAGGCAATACAAGAGCAGCAATGGGAACATGCACTGATATCGGGGACAATAACGTTCTGCAATCAGACTGCCTTTAGTCCACCACGAAACTGCAGGACTAATGAACACCAAAACCCCAACAGTTCTAAGCACTGAAGACCTCCATTGCTCTCATTTAGGGACTATAGGTAGGGAGTTTGATTCCTGAGCCATGGCGTTTTCCATCAACAGCTATTTCTCATCCTCTGAAAGAAGTCTCTGAATTACAACACCACAGGTCCTGCCTTGCACTGAGCCAAGCACAAGAGTAAGTCTGTTTGAAAGAAATACAAATTGCTGCACTACCAGGCATGACAATAATGTATCTGTGAGAAGAAAACCACCTACACAAATTAACTATATACCAGCCTTTTCCTGACATCCATTTAAGGATAATATTACAATGAGAGGACACTGTAAGAAGAATATAAAATGCAATTAAATGAGAAACCAAGATCTGAGGTTTGTTGTATGTATCATCCCTTTTTTTTTTTTTTTTTGGATGATGGTCCAATCCAGGGAGACTGTTTATCAACAGCATGAGAGAACATGTCTTGAAAGTGACATCACACATTTGTTACTGTGGTACAGTTGGTCTGCTGTAAATCACACAGACTAACAAACCAGCCAGCAGCAGTAGCTCATGGGTACTGGGCATTTTTAGATGGGCAGAGTAAATCTATTGTCAGAGATAAACCACACTTCATCACCTTTCTCCTTCACTGAGGGAAATGAGCAAGAGTAATAACAGAATATTCATTTACAGAAACACCTTTGAAACAGATGTTGAAGGACTGTTAAGATGTTTGCAGAGAATTTTGTAAACAATCTATAGAATCATACAAGAAACTTAATACATTATAGCTTGAAAACCTATGCATACACTTAGCTTACACAGAATAAGTGTGAATTACTAAGTGCATTCTTCTCAACTTTAATGCTTCTCAAATGTGTTCTTCTGGTGACAGAAACATAAATACTATGCTACATCCTACAGTGTTAAGCCAGTGCTACTGGTAGTGTGCCCTTATTTTTGTATACCTTTGCAGCAAAGTGTGAAGTGACCTTGAGACATTGAGATTTTTCCTCTAAGTCTGTGCCACCTGTCAGTCCCAGGAAAACTGGTCTCCCTCCTTACAGAGGTCTACTCCACTTGTCTGACTGAAGGTCCATGGAGGTGGGCTGTGCAGCTGTCCTATCATTTCTGGAGTAGCTCTGCACTCATGATGTCCAGAGTACTGTGAGAGACTCCCTGCACCTCAGACATACATTTCACAGCAAAAAATTCTACTTATTTATGTTCTTTGTTACCCCTGCAACCAGTTTTGTTGAGATCTGCACTTCCTTATCTGGCAGCTGCAGAACTGTTCATAGCCATGGGGTCTCCAGTGCCATGACAGGGCCCTATCTCTTATCATCCCTCGCCTGCATTCCTCTATGCTGTGTCCCATTCTTCCATTTCTCAAGGCTGATGCTATCACTCCAGGGCTGTATTTCTCTACACTACATCACTGTCTTAGAGCCATAAATATCTCATTCCACATATAGAATAATTGTCTGCTAAAATATCTATACAGAACCACAGCTGTACAGCACAAAGACATACAAAAGTGAAGGAAATTAACCACAGACACCTGGTCAACTAGAGAAACTGCTGTCACAGCTAGACCAAGTGAAACCAAGCTACAAACATGTCAAGAAAAGCTCAGACAGAGCAAGCCTAACAAACACAAACCACAGTCACTCTGCCCTGCAGATTCAATATAAAGATCATGGTCTGCTATCTGAGAACAACAATCCTGTGCTGCAAGGGCAAGGCTTTCATTCCTAAATCTGTACATCCTGAATCCTGTTTCTTTATCCCACTTCCTGTGGGGAAAAAAAAAAAAATCTTCCTTCTGTAGCGAACAGATCAACTTCTTCTCTGTAAGTAACTCCCTCCATGCCTGCTGATATTTTACCCAGCAACTCCTGCCATTTGGAGAACAATTGCAATGGGATCACCACTTGTCTACTGCCTCACAGAGGCTTCTAGGGCAAGTCAGTGTGTCTCCAGAGAGAATCCCTTCCTGAGAGGCAGAATGAAAGAGGAGAATCAGATTTGCATTCAGTGTTAATCAGCACAGATTCACTGAGATTAATGACAATGAATTTATGAGAGATGAGAGAACTACTAAAAATCCTTTTCTTCATGTACAGCAGGAATTTTTGTCTGCAATTCTACCTTCTAAAAATTCACTATTTGAGTTCTTTGAATCGTGTTTAAATATACAGCCAGACACAAAGGGCAGGTTTCTGGTCTCCTAGTCAGTGCTCAGGAAGCAAACAAGCTCATGCAGGACCATAGAGTGACTTCATCCTCATTGCCTTCACATTCAGTGAGCACAAACACTGCAGCTCTGAACATCTGAATTCCTGGGAACACAGGGGAATCCTCAGTGCCTTGCACAGATCTAAGGAAGTAGAGGGGAGGTGGAGGGGGTGTTTTGAATAACACTACACAACTAAGTTTTTTGGCATTAGGGATTGGAAACTACAGGTTTTCTGTTTTGATTCAGGCACTTGAAAAGTCAATAAAAATGTTCAGTTAAGATGGCAAAATGTATGCAAACTTGTGACTGTTTCTGCCCTCAGATGACTCAACCCTCTCCCTCTCATAGTGCCCTGGTTACCACTGTTTTGCCAAAACAGAAATTATCCACTCAGATTAATAATTGTGTCATGTCTAGGCATGTTAATTAATAACTCTGAGCTGCTATTACCTGCTCACTAGCCATCACAGTCCAAACTGCAGTATTGGGTGTCTTGGCTTGCTTATCTCTGGAGCACTGTGTGAGGATGCTGGATGCACCATAGATCATGCCCATGAATATCAGAAATCAAAGTTTAAGTATCCCACTAAACAACTTGATGTCCCATTAGAATAACAGTATAGAGGCCTCAAAAATGTACATCCTTGATGTTGAGACCAGATTATTATGAGCTGTAGCCTCGCTCTTAAACTGCAGCTTCACAAAGAGACTGTGAGACAAGGCACAACTTTGTAGTCATTGCAGCAATATACAACTTAGCAATGCAAGTTCTTTCATATTCTTGTTTCTGAATGCTGCTTTGGCACCCATGACATTGCATAGTCCTACTTTTCGAGAGACATTTCTGCTCAGCAGCATTTTGGGGATGCTTTGTTTGGAATTTCAGGTGCTTTTCAGAGATTTTGCTGGTGATCACTGGCAGCAGAAGGCTAGGGCATTGTGTCTTATTTTTAAGATGCTCACCCAAATTATTCTGTTGTCTCTGTTCTGGTATGTCTCAGTGACATAAGTTTTGACTAAAGGTCGAGTAAAGTCAGTTGAAGGACTTCTGATGTCAGTAGATGCTGAGTTATTATAATTGTAAACTGGAACACTTCTGTGTCTTATCTTTCTGTCCCATTCTCATACCACACAAATAACACAAAGCAAGTTTTTATTTCATTAACAAGAACTATTGTGACAGATTTTGTCTACAGCCATTGCTTCATGATCTCCCACATAATTCTCACTGATTTTCCTCCTTGCATCACTCCTTGAATTTCTCTACAGCCAGTCAAGTAGACTAATACTCCACATTATTTGTATACTGTTTCAAAACAATTCACCTCAGTCTTCTTTTTCCTGCTGGACGGTTTCCATGAGGGCAGTTGCTCCATCATTAACTGTGGTAGGTTTCCCCAACCAGGCAGTCACCCAAGAGTCTGTGATTAAATTTGACTCATGTTTTCAAGCGTGGATAAGGCTCAGGACATACTGACTTATCCCTCTCAGGATCTACCTTCAGGATGTTTTTAAACTACCATCTGCCAATGCTATAAGCAAACATTTTTGTCATTTTACTTGTGAATGTGATTTAAACAAACACTTTGGGTGTAAGGCCTTTCACAAGTTCTCTCCCTGGCAATTGTTTCCTGCATTGTTTAAACACATCCAAAACCAAAGTCTAATTGCACAGAGAAGTTTAATGCTTTATTGCTGAACTGTAGCCAACAAATGGAGGTTACTGAGCCTACACTGCCAAGACTGGCTGCCCCCAGATAGCACTGGCCTCAGCACATCCCCATGCTGCCTCCAGTGTCACAGGATTCTTTCTCCCAGTGCATTGCAGCATGCCCTGTGCACCAGAAGCTGCCTGCACAAAATGCAAAGTTTTCCATATACAGCTCAAAGACAGGGTAGAAAAGCTTCTACACAGCCTTTGTGGTTGTAACAGCGATCAATCACTGCACACATCTTTGGCCAGAGCACCTCATGTCGCTCTCAGGCAGCAGAAAGGACTGGGAAATTGGTTTGTCTGCGATGGAGGATGAGATGCACTGGCCTCATAATTCGATCAGAAATAAATGGCAATGGAAAATGAATAATTATCAATAATAAGCTGCATAATTAATTACAATAATGTCTCATAGTCAAATTCATAGCCACAATATATTTTCAAATTATACTACTTTTGACAAGTTCCTCCTCCTGTCCCAACTTTGCCATGCATACGAATAGGACCATTTATAGGAAAAGGAAAAGACAGACAAGAGAGTCACTAGCATTTCAAATTGATTTCTTCTGTTTTAATAATCAGTATCGACCCTCCTTGGGGGAGTAACTTCCTGGTGCTGGCAGAGGAGGCCTTCTGTAGAGCAACCAGCCTCTTCAATACGGTTTATTAACATAGTTAAAAGTCAACTTTTACAACCATCATTTCAGAAACATCCATACTTACAAATCATTTACCATTTCTGAGAAGAAGATCATGCTTTAAAATGAAATGAGCATATTAACTCAAAAGGATCTGTCACTGCTTCATTTTTTTCAGGCAAAATGCACTTTTTTTCTTCAATTTCTTTGAAGAAGCAAGTGGTAAGTGACAATTCAGTTAGGCTCAATATTTTTCTTTGAAGTTACTTTACAAATGCATTGTCTGGTTTTAATCTTTTCAAACCATACTTAACAGTCTACTTTATGAAGCAGTCAGGCATGAGCTTATGGGTCTGCTGGGCCATAAAATAAAAAAGTACTGTCATGAAGATAAAATGCAATGCAAATCTCCACAGTCCATACTCACATGCCTTTAATGCCAGCACTCTACATAATTCTTATTCTAGTACTTTACACTTCTAGTCCCTCAAATTTTCCCCCAGAGTGCTGTACTGGATAGTGCTGATCTTTCTTCTGTTTCTTGCTTTCAGCATCTCAAATCAAAAATGTTCTGAAAGAGAGACATCAGACCTGCTGGCCAAAGGAAGAGTTGTTTAAGAAATCGGGGGTGAAGCTCATAATGACCAAAAGAAGCATGAGGGTAAGAAGAAGGGGTAAGAAGAGCAGGGGAAGATCACTAAGCTGGTATCTGGAAAAGACTCATGTACACAAACCTGCCATCTCCCATGGGGCACTGCCAGGCCTCTCTCCTCCCACCCCACTCCTTATTCCACTGCCTGACATTTTATGTCTTATATGGGAAACAGAGGCTAAAATACACTTCACAGGGAGGGGACCATCAAGAGACAATGAAAAGTGCATCTCATTTACACAAAATAGCATGGAAACACACCTTGCAGAAAGAATGTGATGAGGCTAAATGTGCAGTTAAAATTTGTTTACCCATGGAAAAGCTTTAGACAATACCAAATAACTCTCACCAAATGAAGGAACTGCAAGCATTTACACTGAGATAATTAGCATAGTGGACTTTGGGGCTTGTAAATATATGTATTTACATTTAGAGAATAATTATTTGTGGATTTCATTTGTATTTCAAAATGGACAGAAAGTTCTCCTTTGCAATCCTAGCTTTTCTTTTACTGTGCTGAACAATATTAAAAGTTGTTAAAATCTTTCTGAGTGATCAAGTGAGACCCCTACAGCTGAGATCTCTACAGCCAAGAGGCCCTTGAGTAAGTTTAAAATACATTTTTTCTTGTGTAAGTGACTAGAGTGTGCAAAGCACTGATAGTATAGCACATTAGGCAGACAAAAATGAGTGGACAAGGAAAGCTTATATGAATGGATCACTGCCATTCTACTTCAAGACGTGTGTCAGCAAGTGTAACAACTTTAAATCCCATTACCCCTCTCTATAGTTGCTCTTGGAGATTTTTTTACTGTAGACAAAACAAGTAATCTCTGTTTCCATGAGATAATGTACCTAAAATCCCAACAAGTAGCCTATAGTCCCACAGTTGCAGTGTGACTCCAGTTAAAAGGACATACGAGATTTGTTTTTACTACATTGATATCAGGATTAAATTCAATCTTTTCTCCATACACACTAATGTAGAGAAAGCATCAAACTAAGACCACATTTCTTAAATATGGCCTGTAAGCGCACGAACTATAAATGCTTATAAATGCATAGTGTTGTGTAATCAAAGCATGTACAAAGGACTAGCTGCAAATTTGTTGTTACATTAAAAACTTCCATGTGCTACAAACCATTGTGGAGCGAGGCGGGAGTGCCCTCTTGTGTTTACAGAGGAACGAGCTCTGGGTCATCCCATTCAAAATCACCCAGTGGGGAAAATTCACCCGCTCCTCTATCAAGCGTCTTCAGACTGGCTGCAGGTCAGGTGTACATGTCTGATCAGCACTGCAAAACCAACTGCTTGCTAGTTCAAACAAGGTTTCAGCTTCTTGTTTTGTCATGCAGTATCATGCAGCACATTTCTCCTCCACCAGCTCTTCTGCTGCAACCTTCAGCAATCCCTGGCTTTGCAAAGGCCCACGGCCTCGTCCTATGCAGCATGTGGAGAAACATGAGCAAGAGCCACTGGCTCCCTCTCTACCTGATGTTCCCTCATGGTGCCTGAAAGGCAAGTCCTGCCTTTCTTGCAGAAATGTAGGTATAAAGTCAGATCAAGTTACTGCAGATACTAGCAAGGTCTGTGGTAACTCAAAGTAGGGTGACAGCAGGAGAGAGACGCATGGAGCTGGACCCATGTGATTCCTGAGAGGAGAGGACATGGATAACCTCTTCGTCTGCTTCTGCCTACAGCCGGTCCGGTAGGCTGTGTAAGGTTTTCAAACTCTATGACACTCCTGGTATAATATGTATTAATTATGCTAAAGCTATCTTCGTTTATCCCTTACTTGCATGTAATAGACAAACCCTACAATCAAGCTGTGTCACAAACTCCCACTGCAGTCCATAGAAACTGCTTAAACATACCAATAAACTGCAGAATCTTCAAGAGAAATGAAAGATAGCAATTAACAGGGCAACTGGCACCAGCCAGGGTCACATGGTAATTCTGGCAACTGTGACAGCTCCTGTGGGAATAGTCAGCTGTATTACAGCAAATATTAATGGTTTTCACTGTGCATGCAGCTGCCAGGGCCATTCAGCAGCTTCTTCAGTCCCATATGACATCCTAAGTACCCCTACATAACACCAGGCTGCCTGTGGGCAGTGGGCTGCTTGCCTCATCCGAGAACAGGTAGTGGCCAGACCTTTTTGTATCTTGCACAACACCACCACAGGCTTCCACCTTCCACTAGGAGTTCCTGCCGAGAAGGCTGAGTCAGCTGCTATTCCCTGGAGGGATGCACTCAGATCTGATCACTGGTGCCTCTGAAAATTCCCCCAGCACTGCTTTTTTGAGAAGGACTAGAGAATCTCCTGATCTTCCATTCCTGGCTCCCGAGAGGGCCTAGCTTAGGCATCACAAAAGGATGCTGATGGGAGTACACCCTGAGACTCTGGCAGCAATTGGGGATTAAGGAGCACCAGAGGATTCATGTCAACTCAAGCTTCAGACCGCAGTTTCTCTGATCTGCAAAGGCCCTGTGTTTAGACATGGTGTGTGCTCATTACCTCTGGCAGAACAATTGCTTCATGTCACACAAAGTGTATGTAGAAATCTTGTCTGCCTATTAGCTGCATGTTCCCAGTGCTGACAAGGAGTGGCAGCCTTGTCCCAGCCTTTCCCTAGTATGTAAAACTAGGATGTCCTTGTCCTACTCTCTCTCTGCTGTGGAGCACCTGGAGGGGGCCTGCAAGTTCTGAAATGCTCAGGTCTTTCCCTCTGTTGTCCTGAGAGCCTGGGTGAGCTCCTTTGAGTTTTGGTGAATATCCAAGAGAGCACAACCAGGCAAAGCAGGTTAGACCATAGGAGGGCCTTCAGCAGAAGCCACCTGGTATGAACACTTCCATGACAGAAGGATGCAGTCTCTCCAGTACCAGGAGGTCTGTTACCTGCTCCAGTCAAGAATATCAGGACAAATCAAGAATATCAGTCAAGAATATTACGATAGGGAATGCGTGCTTGTGTACCTGGTAAAAATTTGCAATGCTATGAGTTCCCTCCTAAGAAGTTATCAATATTAGTTCACTTTCTCTTAAAGTTAACAAATTACTTACACAGTTGAAATGGCTTATTTGGGTTTTAACAAGTATAATCATGGTTATAGAATTAACTGTGCTGCCTGCCTCTTCAGACTTCCACCTTCAAATACTGAACACATTAATCTTATATATCCTAGGGCAGAGCATCACAATTGTGTTGCTCATTAGTAGGACCAGTCATAAGTTTTACAGCTCTGAATATAAATTGTTTCTTTAATTTAATTGTATTTAGACAGAGAGAATTTCTTCTGTACAGTATGAGAGAAAATAGCAGTGAACAGTAGAACAACCAACTTCTTAAGCATCAAATATTGTTTATTTTTATGGTTGAATCCTTGCAGTTTGGCATAATTAAATAGGGGCTACACTGCCTTTTGGAGGGATCAAGCATGAGGTTTCACATCATATTTATAGCAGCCAGAGTATTAGCTGTCAAGTATCAGCTGTCAGTATCACCCCGCTCAACACTTCGCCAGCCCAGAGTTTTTGTTCCCACCACTTCTTTTCTGTTAAATCTAGTGGTTAGATGGTCACAATCTAAGTCAGCTCAGGTGGCTGATTTGCTAGAAAACTGAAGTGGAAGAAAAATTAAAACATGTTTTCTATTGCACCAGGTAGTTGCTTGTGGCAGCTTGAAGTAGTGACGGGGAGGAGAGAAAAACAAGGCAATCCCTTTCAGCAGGAGCTGCTAAGTTCTACTTAACTGTAAAGTTAAAACACTATAGAAAGTGCTGTTTGATCTCTCTTTGTATGATAAAAACTGAGTTGCTGAGAGCAAGACACACTCACAAAGCCTGCTAACTTTTAAGAACAAGACAACATGGAAACAAAATTCTACAATAAAAGATTTGAACAATACCTGCATCTATGCAAATTTCATAGAAGGAAAGACTTATGTACCATCGTAAGTGAAGACCTGGTGCATAATCGCATCTACTAAAATTAATATATTGGCACTGTAGCTAAGATAGTTACATTTTCCTACAGTTTTAAATTTGAAAAAAATTGCATCTGTTTTAATATGGATACAATGAGTAAAATTATATGTATGCCTATTTGATTTTCTTACTTTATCAAATGAAACATTCCAAGCAGTTGAAGAAGTGCCTGAGAAATATCCACTTCAAACAAAGTGCCTCTTTCTTACCCAGACTTCTGTACTTAGCATATCCAGATTCAATTCCAGGTACTGGAATGTAGTTTTACAACTTCTATTTTGTTATAATAGTTCACATAGTATTTAATTTTTAAAAGAACAAAGTAAGTATGTGTTGTTTTCCCTGATTCTGTAGAGTGTGATTTTAGGATATGGTAAGAAATAAGATATAATTGTAAGAAAGGCTCTGAAAAATGGTAATATTAAGAACAGTTCTGATAAAAATAATCAAATAGCTCAGCAGCCTTGTATTCTCTAAGAGCCAGAGGCAGCTCTTGTTAAGGAACATGAAGATATATTTCCTATTTAAAAATGGATTTGACACTTAATTTGCCAAGGCTGTATAAATATGACAGAAAAACCTTATTTTCCCTATGCCTTGTTAAGTAATGAAGTGATTGCAAGTGATAGCAATAAATGGCTGGGTCATACAGTTGTGAGAAGAACATTAAATAGCAGGTTGCTCTTCTCCCATCTTGTCACTTCAATGCTTTCATCTCGCCCGAATCCATTCATCTCATGACTTAAGGATGAGAAAAGCCAGTAAGATAAGTAGCAATTATACAGCAATTAAATAAAACGTATTATCTTCCAGTAACATGCTGTTTATGTGGAACAACACAGAAGAGATTTAAACACTGAGAGAAAATGCTGTTCCCAACTACTAACAAAGACTCAGACTGAAACTTCCCTTAAGTATTTTTGGTCATGCTGCTGCAGTAGTTCAAGATAATGAAAGCTTCTGTTACACAATAAAATAGTTACAACTACATACTCCTAGAGACAGCACATAGAATTACCTTTGTAAAGAGAGGAAAAACTAGCTGATTTAATTTAAAATTATTAATATTAACTAGTTTGCCTGCCTTAATACACCAGCTTTGTCGCTTCTTTTAGGTAACCAAGTGAAGAGAGTTTGAGGGTTTTTCTTGCATAAAGCTTAGTTATGCTTTACTGGTAATTTTAGCCATATAAACTGATTGGATTATGGCACTAAACCAAGCATGTCAGTATAAGCAACCTTTGTACTTTTAGATTAACTGTGCAGCAGAAACCCCAAATATCTGCCACAGCTGTGCTCAGCTTCAGAAACGGGAGATACCTAAAAACGGAGATGTTGTTAAAAAAAAAACAGAACCCTCAATGCGCATTAGATCCTCACAAGTGGTATGAAGACAGAGAACACTGTCTTGAGGGCACAAAATCACCATTCAAGGCTTGTAAAAGGGCAAAACGAAACTTACATTACACATCAGAGTAACATTGTTTAGTCATCAAAACTAACAATGTCTACCTTTTCGAATTCATGAATCTGACCCCCATGAGGAAGTCTGTTCAGAGAAAACTAGGCCATGTAATTGTATTCATTTTTTTGCTCCTGTGTTTAGTGTGAAAAATCTGGGGAAATTCCCTGCACCACACCACTTTGGAGGCTTTCATGAGGGAAGTTGCTTCCAACGCCTTGAAGATGGTGCAGTCTCAACATGACCAAATGATGCTTTAGAGGAAGCTAGTGAAATGCAAACTTCTAATTGTGGTGTGTGAGCTCCTCCTTGAAATTGCTGTAAAGAAGGGAAAGTAGCAAACAGAATTATAATATATTGAACAGGTTCTACAGAAATCCAGAAAATTAAACCCCACTAAGCCTCACATCTATTCCAGGGAAATAAGCAAAAAGCTTATTATAAAAAGTAGAATTAGTGTGTATCTAGATAAATATGACCTGTAGGGCAATGGTCAGAACACTTGGTAAACTCACATCACACTTGTCATCAAGCATGTGATAAATTGATCTAGTACATGGGTTCCCTAAAGCCTCTTAGCAAACAATTTTAAGCAAACTAAGCAGACGTATGATAAAAGGTAAAAGACAGGAAACAGAAGGTAGAAGCAAATGGTTAATTTCCACAGTGGAAGAAAACTACCACAGGAATCTGCACGAGCTGCACTGGTGAACTTACTGAATTGATCTGAAATAGGTGGTATGCAGAAGGGTAAAAAAAAACCCTAGTAATTATTTATTTATTGCTGATGTGAAAGTAGCTGCAGGAGCTTAAAAAGGCTGAATGAGTACAACTACAAGACATGAAATTCAACACAGATCAATATAAAGCACCACTTACCAAGGAAAGCAAACACAACAGCAAATGCAAAACGATGGGCTCTGGCCTTTATTGCTCTGATGTGAGAGCCTGCAGTTATGACAGACAGTTCTCTGGAAATGTCAGCTCCATGCACAGAGCCAGCCAAAAAAGGACACCAGAGTTTAGGAAATGCTAAGGAACAAAAAAAAGAAAGCAGAGAACATCATGGCACCTCTGCATGTGCCCATGTCATACCTACTTCCTGGACAGACTGTATAATCTGGGAGTCCCACCTCAAAAAGAAAGCAAAAGAAGTTGAAAGAAGATCAACAAGAGTGCGGTCAAAGGTAGGAACTGATGGCTCTATGAAGAATGATTAAATAAATGAAGAAGAGATTGGGGGGTGGGTGCTCAATGAGGGAATGACTGTGGAGGGAAGGATTACCCACTGTTTCTTCTAAAACTGTGCAAAGAGCAAACAGAAAGCAGATACAAAGCAAATTAAAGGAGATGCATTTTCCTGTAACACTAATGAAGCTCTGATATTCCTTGCCATTGTTATTGGGGATGCTAAAATTTTATAAAGGCTCTGGGGAAGACTGGACAAATTGATGGGTAAGGAAATTAATGGAGGATTGTTACATTCTCATGCACACAAAAATAATAACCCTTTAGGAGGCTTCAAACCTTTATATTCCCAGAGGCTGGACAAATACTTGGGGAAGGACATGCTTGTTCTCTCCCTACTCCCCTCCCTAGGCATTTACTCTGCGCTACATTTGGAAGAAGGATACTAGTGAGTGGTGGGGGTTGGTAGACCTTTGATTTTTTATTCACTTCTGTGTCACAGAAAGAGAAGCACTTTTTTTTCTTTTTAATAATAAATGAGATCATAAAAACATTAGAACAGCTGTACAGGGTCAGATCAAAGAGAGATACCTGAGAAGTTTCAATAAAAAATTCTGGTATCTGCAAAACACTAAAAACAGGGCCACATTCATAAGCTAAATTGTTTCCCAACTCAAGTGTTTTATGATGCATAATGTGAAATATGGCACAGTCAGCTCAGGAGTTTGCAATGAGTACTATCTATTCTGAAAAGGAAGAATTTAAAGCTACATACAATAGACTTCCTGCTGGGAAGGTGAGAGGGAAGGGAACTCAGCATCCCAAAGGATGCACTGGTAAAAACCCCAACCCAAACTAAGAGACATGAGTCATCAAATCTACAATGTTATTGGAGAAAATCCAGGAAGCCAGACCTAAAATAGGAACAGAAAGGAAGTGGGGGGAGGTGGGGATAGAAATAAAGAGAAAGAACAAGAAAGAAATCATTTAAGACAAGAAAAGAGAACTTTGAGAGGGTTGCCTAGACCTGAAAAGCAATGGAGGTAGTCATACCACCAGACTTCCAGGCTGACATACATTTGTGTGGGCCAACACGAGAGTCAATCCAGTACACCCCCATTGTCTCATAACCAGCACCTCCTTCTGCCAGTGCTGGCACTGTGCATGAATGTGAAGCCTAGTGGTGAGCTAAATTCAGAAGCAACTCATCTATAAACTAACAGTTTTAGCAACCAGGCTTATGGTTCAGACCAGCCTTAGGATCTCTCTGCTGAGTGGCAATAGAGGATCAGCTCTCGCCCTACAGCTTGCACTGTCATCCAGACAGCTGGGATATAGGTTAAAGATATGGAAGCCTGAAGGAGGAGGAAGAAAGGCAAAAGAAGGAACCTTACTTTGGAAAATAATTTATGTTTGTGGCGTACATTTTTACTTTGGTTTGGTTAACCTTTTTCAGACTTGTAATTGTTGCCTACCTGCAGTAAAGCTGTGCTTCACTGGACCCACAAGTTTGTCCAGTGCTAGCAGCCTTGGGTGATGCTGAGAAATACAAGACACATTTCTTTGGGGATAAAAGGTTTGCAAAGCAGTGCATTCAGGCTCTGCTAGTAAACCTGTACCCTCCAATCTAACAGAGAGATGAGGAGTTTTCCCTGCCAAGTTCCAAAAGCCAGGGTGCAGTAGCACTGCACAGTGTGAGGCTCCCCACACTGCGTGCTCACCCACGTTTCACCTGCAGAGCTTACACTACAGAGCAGCACTCCGCAGCCTTGGAGAGCCCTTATTCACCTCAGTATTTATAGGCTTCTTATTATCAAGTGCAAACTAAAACTGTACCCATTTATACTTGTTTTAATGTAGTTTGGGCTTAATTGGGTTTTTTCCCCAAAAAGAAATTCCAGTCTTTGAGAGACTAACATGCAGTAAAAGCCCTCCACAGGCACTGGTAGAAATATGGAATTATTTAGCACTTAGTAAAGGAATGGTAAGGAGCTGCCTTCTTTCTTTAGGGCTAATTGAGTAGTGATTAATGGCTGTGATTACTTCCCTTATCTTCAACCCTGATGTCACTAAGGAAGGGTGGCTCAACATTTTCTGTGCCATATGGCAAACATCAGTCTTGAGACCTTTTGAATAAGTCAGATAGAAAGATAACAACAGCATAAACTGCTTGCTTGTCTGTGCCCAAGTTGGGCACTCCCTGAAGCACTAGCAGCTCTTCCTCAATGCTTACACATTATCACTCTGACTCCTGCAGAAACAGCAGCTGGAACAGCTGCAGTGGGAGGCACTCAGAAAAAAAGGCAGCATTGTAGACCTCTCTCCTCATGCCCTTTACAGCAGAAAAGGGGCCAACTGCAGCTCACACCCAAGATCTCAGACAGGTAGAACGGGATGTATGAGAAGAAAAGCAGAGAGAAGAGTGTCATCCCCTGCCATGGACTGCAGAAAAAAACTTGTTTAAAAGTTGTCAGCTGTTTAGTTTTCCTGGTAGTATTAATCTCAATAATTTCAGGAATAAAATTGCCAAATATTTTAGCACCTTACAACTTACTGTTCTAGATTCTCCTTATCTGTTCCCAACAGTTAAACCCTCCTAAAAAGAGTCCATATGTAGAACATTGGTTTTTGTCATATTGTTAATAACTTGTCAAAACACCAAACTCTTTTCTTCACCCTTCCTTGTTTTTCCCTTATTTCCTCAATTAAGTTGACTGATATACTAAACCTTTCAATAAACAGGCAGACAAAAAAAACCCATTTATAAACAGCTAGTGAGAACTTCCATAAATGAGAATTTCAGATGTGGTTTCCCATCAGTTTAAACATCATCTAGGCTGTAGTGCTCCTGCTATCCCCCCTGCAGCCCAGGCACCTTTCACTAAGATTTTCTTTCACTCACTCTTCCACTCTCCAGTACAGGAGGCAGATTCAGAGGGAGACTAAGTCACTTTACAAGGTGCAGCTAGCTGTACAACTTTCAGTGGCTAAACTATGGCGGAACAGGGTGAATAATAAAATGGTTTGGGCTGGAAGGAACATTAAAGATAATCCAGAAATAATAAAGAAGCTTCCCTGCCAAACCTCCCACTAGACCAGGTTGCTTGCAGCTCTATCCAACCTGGCCTTGAACACTTCCAGGGATGGGGCATCCACAGCTTCTCTGGGCAATCTCTTCCAGTGTCCCACCACCTTCACAGTACAGAAGTTCTTCCTAAAGTCCACTATTAGGTTCACTGTGGAACAATATCCTTAGACTATACATATAGAGTGAAAACTGCAGAAAGCTCAATTTTTTTGCCAGCTCTGGGTAAGAGGAAATTTTTCAGCTCTTACAGCTTGTAATGTTACACAGGAATATAGCATCACATGCTACTTCCAAAAAGTAGAAATGGGTGCGCCTGTGGTTAATGTATCAGAAACATCTAATTAGAGTAAAAGGAAAGTTGAGGCATCAAGGTTAACTAGTTTGGTGCCTTAGGGAACAGGAAAAGAAGACAGATATAAGAAACAAGTATTCACTCCAGGGGCAGCTGGGAAGCTGCCTGGTGGAAAATGACCTGGGGGTGTTGGTGGCTAACATGAGCCAGCTGTGCCCAGGTGGCCAAGAAGGCCAATGGCACCTGGCCTGTATCAGCAATAGTGTGGCCAGCAGGACCAGGGCAGTGATTGTGCCCCTGTGCTTGGCACTGCTGAGGCCACACCTCATGTGCTACGTCCAGTTCTGGGCCCCTCACTACAAGAAGGACATTGAGGTGCTGGAGCGAGTCCAGAGAAGGGCAACAGAGCTGGAGAAGGGTCTGGAGCACAAGTCCTGTAGTGGGTGATTGAGAGAGCTGGGGGTGTTTAGCCAGGAGAAAAGGAGACTCCGAGGTGAGTGACCTTCTCACTCTCTACAGCTCCTTGAAAGAAGAGTATAGACAGGTGGGGGTTGGCCTCTTCTCCCGGGGAATCAGCAACAGGGTAAGAGGACACAGTCAGTCATAAACTGCGCCAGAGGAGATTTACGCTGGACATTAGGAGGCATTTCTTCACACAAGGGATGATTAGACATTGGAATGGGCTGCCCAGGGACGTGGTGAAGTCACCACCCCTGTAGGTGTTTAAGGAGAGACTGGATGTGGCACTTAGTGCCATGGTCTGGCTGACGTGGGGGTGCTCGGTCACAGGTTGGATTCGATGATCTCAGGTCTTTTCCAACCTTAACAACGCCGTGATTCTTCGGGAAACATGTCCTTTAAGTTTGGGAGGTGGAGCTGCACCAGGTCGGTTCCTGCCCTTCCTTTAGAAACTCACATAAAACCGCTCTGCGTTTTACACACGAAACCGGTGGGGCAGAGCGTGGGAACAGCACCGTGCCCGGCAGGCGGGCGGCACGCCCCGCTCGTCCCCTCCCGGGGTCCCCACGCCGTGCCCAGCGAGGGGCGGAGCGCGCGCCGGCCCCTCAGCGTGCGGCCGGCGCACGCCCCCGCGAGCCAAGCGCGCTCCCGCGCCAGCTCCGCGCGGCATCTCCGCCCCTGGGCTGGCGCGCAGGGGGCGTGACCAGCCTCGTTCCCACCCCGCAGCGTAGATATAAAGCTGGCGAGCGCGCGTCACGCCCCCTCTTTCCCCACGGAGCGCCTGCCATGGCGGTAAACGGTAAGGTGCCGCGGGATGCGGTGTGTGCCGCTGCCCGGGTGGGGGTGGAGGGTGCACGGCTTCTTCCTTTTGCTTGGATGTTCGGGAGGATCGCCCGCGGTGCTGGTCGCTTAGTGCTCGAGGCTGGAGCTGGCGGGTGAAGCTTTCGCCCTTGGAGGCGCAGAGAGAGCCAGGCGAAAGGTAGCCGTCATCCAGCTGTGGGGCCGCAGCCGCGGCCGTGCTAGGAGACTTAAGGAGGACTACGTATCTCAGCATGCCCCGCGGGAGGCTCCCTGCCGGAAGCCACATGCCGAGGCGCGGGGCAGGCTGGGATCGGTAGGCGGCGGTGGCCCGCGTGGCGCTGCCGGGCCCGCGCCATTTTGATCCCCGCCCGTCGCGGCCGGGGCTGGCGCGGGGTTGCTGCCCCGGGTGTGCCCTCAGCTGCGGCGAGGGCAGCCCCTGGCGACAGCCTTCAGATGTCTGGGTTCGTGCGTAAAATGCTGGATAAGGCGCAAGCAGCTTGTTCGTGTGGTAGAGGGTTGGTGCACGTGCTTGTGTTACCTATACATCTTTTGGAGGGCTCAGCCACGGCCATCGTGGCATTGCTCCACAGCAGAAGACTCACAAAAGTACTGTGAAATCCACATAGCGTCCCAAGGAAAAAAGACTCAACATTTAGGTGATACTTGATGTAAATAATAAGATTGCGTTGTAACTAATTATCTTTTCTTTATATGTTTAAGACAATGACGTAGCAGAATAAAGAGGTTTGTTAAAAAAGTAAACCACAACCACCCCAAAAAAATTGACACCTCCTCCTCTAGAAGCCTATTGTGTGCTTAAGATGCCTTTTTGTCCCCTTCATGAAATGCAGATGACATTGAACCCATACTTGTAAAAGAATGGGAAATACCATTAAATATATCTAGGATTCCAGGCTCTTACTTGTAAGCAAAGATTGGGATGTGGGTGGATTTACATAGAAAGTTGTCAGGTGCATTCATTGTGTGTTTAATTGGCTTGTCTAACAGTCTGAGTCACAGATTAACTGAACAGTAAATTTTTAGAACTTAAACCATTATTAACCCTTGATTATTGAGTTTATTGCACTCAATAAGCATAAAGTTTATTTCACACAAGAAGTGGAAGCTCAACTCGAGGCTTTCTAGCTTTAATTATTTTTGTGATATGAAACAAAATGTGTGCTGGGTAACCTTTCATGCCTCAATGCATTTATTAGATCTGTGTAGTACAGACTGAGATACTTTAAATAAGCACATTCAAGTGATAATATATTGTCACACATTTCTTAGGCTGCTTGAGTTGATAGATTTTGATAATTGCTACATGGTTAAAACAATACTCTAAAGCAACTTAAATCAGTTCTTAAAAGTGATTAAAACCTTGAGATTATTATTTTTCTCTAAAAGATCTTTGGACTTTGAAATTTAACAGTGGGTACGTGAAGTTATTTCTACAATGCTTTTCATATGAGATTAAAGTGGGTGTAACTTCCAACTCTTTTGTTGCTTGAAGCTGCCTTTCTTGCTGCTTTTCTCCTGCAAGCGTGTGGTTTAGTACTTACACTGCTTCTAGAGATTGTGTTGATGATTATTGCCTCATAATGTATGTGACTTACTGGCCTGACACTATGAATCTGCTGATTTAAGTTGTAAGGCTGTCCATGGTTTTTTTTAGGTGTGATGGAGAGGAGGTTTTCAGTGGTGTGGAGTACATTGTACGTTAAGGTAACAGCTCTGGAATTTTTAATGCTGCTCTAGAAGTAACACTGCTTTTCTGTTTTTGACCAAATCAATAAATACCTGTGTTTCATAACTTGGTTTCTATATTTTTGTCTGTCAAAGTATGGGAAGTGCTAGAGAGTTGTCAGTTTTTTATAGTTACTGAGAGGGACAGAAAGGAAAAACTACACTGCATTTACATAACTGCAATCAAAGTGATAAGTAATTATTTGATATTTTTTGGGTTTGGTTCTCCTTGAGTTAAAGTTAGTCTGTAAGTCAGTTCTTAGTTGGACTTTTGCTTACAAAATTTCACCTTGTCAGGTAGTTCAGCTGTTCCAGAAGAGTATTAAATTGTTCTATGAAAATATCAGTTTTTAGTAATTAGTGATTATGTTTCTGGCATAGTAACATGAGAGATGATGCTAGACCACAGCAAGAGATGTTTTCTAGTTTAAAAGATAATTTTGCTTATTTTTAATTTTAGCACTTCATGGAAGGACCGTCACAGATAGAAGAATACTTGGAACACATGAGTGGATTTTCCTGAAAGCCATGTATGTGCTATATGATCAGTTGGCATAAATTAACAGTAAATGGATTACCAAAAGATACATAGGATTAAATTAGTAGTTATGTCATTAGCTTTAAAATTGAGGTATCAGTAATTTTGGACATGTTTGACATGGTCTAGAACTCTGTGGGCTGGAGGGATTGGGAATAGATTTTTGTGTTGGAGTCCCGAAGTGTTCATACTAAATCTAAAGTTTGCCTCAGTATAGCTTTTAATAGTGAATTTGCACTTCATTGGGGAATAAGTATGAAACAGTGTTTAGTCAAAGAAAATGAGACATCTGGATGTTTATTAATATAAATAAGCAAATGTTCCCATATTTTAATAAAAATGTGTATTCACTTTTTTAATGTATAGTTATCCTCACTTTGAAAGAAAGAACTCCAGGATCTATATTCATTTTAATTTGACTCAGATGCTCACAGCCAGTTGTTACAAAAATAAAAATTGGTTGTTCTTACTGGCTTGTGTTATATTATACATGAACTTGTTGTAATTTGGGATTTTATTCAAATTTCTAGAGTGGCATGAAGAGTTTCTAGTAATGGGAGTGTAACATGTTCTGAAGAAAGATTTGCTCACAATGGGAAATAAACCAGAGGTAATATTTATTGATTAAACAGCAGACATTTTTTGTTGATTGTGATGTATTCCCTTTTTAGTGCCTTGCTAGTGAAGGAGATAAAGGTTGTCTTAAGGAATATGTGAATGTATGAGTGGTGCTACAGTCCTGTCATTGATACTTGTGAATAATGGTGAATCATGCTGAAATTGCCAAACCTGGTACATTGATGAGCAGCTTCATAAGGCTTTGGCTACTGAGATCAAACCACTTAATCTTTCAATCATAAGTCATCCAAGTTGGTTTTGATTTAATGCTATTGCTGTGTACAAGTGAGGTGCCAGCATGCACCAGACTGTGAATAAGAATGTTGGTGCATTATTTAAACCCACCTCAGGTCTGTGTTGACACAAACAATATGTACTCTGGCAGAAGCTTGCGTCTTTAAAGAGCAGAGAGGAAGAAGTGTTAGACTTAAAGTATGCTGCCTTATAGTGGGTAAATAACAAGCATTAGTCAGGAATGGCCAAGAGGTGTTGCTGGTGTTTGAAAGCTAGTGATGATGTTTGCACTTCAATCATCTTAGGACTGTTAATTTGGGGCTCACTCAGATGTGAGCATTTAGGAAAAGTCATGTTAATGACAAGGGTAGAATTTGATGGTAAATTGTAGTGAATTTTGAATTAAGCTGTTTCAGCTGTAGAGATAAATTACTTCACAAGGGCTGGTATAATGTACTTGAAGCAGGCAAAAAGAATGCCCACAAATGCTTACTGTTCTTTAAGACTATTAGCAGTGGTTTCTCCAAGAGCTTCATTCCCACCTAAGTATCTGAACTTAATATTTTTTAGTGAAATTCACTTTCCCGTACTGGTGTTTGGGTCCACGGGCTGGTTTTATGTAAAAAGTTAAAACGTAGACTTTTAACAATTTCTCATTTTCCTGTGTTGCTACACATCTATAACTTTATTCTACTCCTTATTCAAGAAAGATACCTCTAAATACTTCCTTAGCTACCAGTACTTTCTTTTGAACAACAGTTTTGTTCTAGTATGTAAAGTTCAAATGTATGAGTGAAACTTCTTGTTCAGTAGTGCTGCCTGTAAGATGCTGTATTGTTTAGATAGGCACTATTACAAGTAGAAAGGGAAGTGACTTCCATGGCTGACCTAGAGAAAAGTTGGAAGTAGCAAACCTCGTTAGTGTTAACTAACCAGTACATTTTATGTCTTTGCAGAGATGCTGGAATGCTGTGTCCGAATAGAAGGTATGAATTCCAATAAATATTACTTTAGATCCTGATAGATCACCAGTATCAGATATTCTGATAATCAAGTGTAATTCCCCCCTCCTATCATAGTTCATACCCAGGTTGAGGAATAGCTGGGCAAGAGAAGCAAAACAAATCTTACTGTGACATGACTACGCTTCTGATTAAAGTTTCACAGAACTTGCAGTGTGCTGCTACTAACAGAGCACATGTTGAATAATGCAGTTTGGTCTGTACGAGAGACTAAATAAGATAGCAAGTTCTATTTTGAGTGGTGAAAAAAATTTTCTCCAAACTCATAAATTTTTTTTTAAGGTGTCTTGGTTTGGAAAAACAGGCATCTGCTAAGAAGGCAGGAGCCTCCCTTGAAATAGAAAATGTAAACCCTCTTCCTTCAAATTACTATAATTTTGAAATTAAGGGGCTCTCAGGCAAAGATACAGGAATAACAGTTATTTACTAGGAATATTAAAATAAAAATGCAATAGTACAAAAAAAACCCAAATCACTGACAGTCAGAATCTGACCTGACACCCTCTGGGTTAGAGTGTTGGTAGCAGTCCCATTAAATGGTAGCTGCAGTCTTCCTGGAGTGACAGATGTGGTTCTGCTGAAGCAGTGATCCTGTAGAAGGGTGTAGTTTTCCTCCGAAGGTCCAGTGGTGGTGTAGATGGGCCTGGTCTTCCTCTGGGAATCCAGTAGGAAAAGGCTGACTGTGGTGTTCCAAATCTCTGGTTATATCCAGGTAGGAATGCTTGGCTCCTCCCTCTGGGCTGAGCATCTCTCAATGAGATGATATAATTTTATCAGTCATGCAGTGAGATTCAATGGCCGATTAACAGAAGATGTCTCCCCAGAGGGAGGATTGGTTGTGGAAGAGATAAAAAAACCTGCCCCACCTCTAACAGATGGGAATAGAATACACACCCCCAGCCACATCATGCAACCTAAGACAACAGGGAACGTGTTTTATAGAAAACAAGAAGGAATAAGTGCATTTGGCTTATTCAGGTGTGTAACTGAAAAACTTCTAAACATTTTCTGGTTCTAAATCTAGAGTAACTGTGCTTACAGTTAAGATTTTTTTGCATTGTGATAGTTATGAACCAAATTGATCAATCGATATGGTAAGTCATGGTTGACATTTAAAAAACACTTGTTCCCCAAGGCACAGTGTGAGTTAATAGCTGTGCCTAACCTTAGCCTTCAAACCTACGTGAAAAGTGTACGTTATCACTGTAATAAAACAAAATGTTAGAGATTGTAGTACAAAAACTAAGCAATCAGAAACCTTATAGAATCTATATTTCCTACTAAATTCTTTGTTCATGTATGGCTTTTGTCTCATCTGTGATGATCCTATCCCGAACCTGAATACCATGTAGAAAAACTTAATACGGATCCGGAATCTGAGATGAGACAAAAATATTGTATTTAAACTTTTTGAAAAGTATTAATCTATGTGAGCTTAGATTTTTTGTTTGGTTTGTTTTTGTTTTTTCAGGATTAGCAACATGTTAACACAAACTGTTGTGTACCTACTTGCAAATTGAAATTTCTGCCTTGAATGAACCATTTTACTTATATCTTGTTCTCCTTTTTCAGTGATGAATTGGAGCACTTTGACCGAAGTGCCTGACAAATGTGGATGTTGTAACCAGAAGGAAGTGTAACACCTGAAGATATATTGTGGCTTGGAGTGGGATGCTATACTTTTAAAAGCCTGCTGAAACAGCTGCAATTTTGTTCAGTAGATACTGTCTTCAGAAAATGTGTGTAGACCAAAATTAATGTCTGCATATTTAAAACATGATCTTTCCAAAATACTGAGCTGTCTTCTCTAGAAAGTGTAGCAGTAATATTAGGGAAAGGAGTACGTGGAAAACCCCTTGATTAGTTACCCTTTTGAAATACCATGTGGGTACACAGTCTTGAAGGTACTGGAGGTCTGTGATAACTCAGGAGTGGAGCTCACAGACAGGCCCTGTAATGACAGGGTGAAAGCCAAGAAAAAGACAGTATCTCTACAGCTTGTATCACTGTATCTAGTGGGGAGTTGGGGCTTTATGGACTGCCACTTCAGCAGGAGAAGACTACTGCCACAACACTGGAACTGCCCTTTGAGGAATACACTGGCAACATGTTTGCTCTCTGGGGAAAAGAGGTTGGTAGTGGGAAAAGAGAGTTACATATTTGAAACTTACACTTTTGTCTTGGATTGAAGAGACAGGTGTTTGCTAAGGAAGGCAGGAGCCTCCCTTGAAATGGAAAATGTAAACCCCCTCCTTCTGAATTATTATAATTTTGAAATTAAAGGGCTCTCAGGCAAAGATATGGGAATAGGAATAGCAGTTCCTTACTATGAAAAATAAAAGTAAAGATAAAAATGCAGTAATACATAACAATATGGACAGAGTCAGAATACGACCTGACAACTTGTTGGTCAGGGTGTTGGTAGCAGTCCAGTTGAAATGGTGGCTGCAGCCCTCCTGGAGTGACAGATGTGGTTCTGCTGAAGCAGTGATCCTGTAGAAGGGTGTAGTTTTCCTCTGAAGGTCCGGTGGTGATGTGGATGGGCCTGGTCCTTTCTCTGGGAATCCAGTGGAGAAGAAGGTGGCTCCTCTGGCAATCCAGTGGGAAAAGGCTGACTGGTGTTCCAAATCTCTGGTTATATCCAGGTAGGAATGCTTGGCTCCTCCTCCTGGGTGGAGTGTCTCTCAATGGGATGATGTAATTTTATCAGTCATGCAGTGAGATTCAATGGCCGATTAACAGAAGATGTCTCCCCAGAGGGAGGATTGGTTGTGGAAGAGATAAACTGCCCAATTAACGGAAGATAACTGCCCCACCTCTAACAGATGGGAATAGAATACACATCCCCAGCCACATCATGCAACCTAAGATAGCTTAGACCAGTTGCTTGAAAAGTACTGTGCTGTAATCACAGTAGCAACATATTTGCTATATTCAGCAAACTGTCCCTTCCACAGAGGAATGAAGGATCATAAATTGGTCACCAAGTAAATTTAAAGACAACTTTCAGTGTATATAAGATAAAATTGGCCTCGAAGCATGACTTTCAGGCCTTGTCAGGAATTCTTTATAAGGGCAGAAACGTGGCAATAGCATAATTAAAAATTCATAGACCTACTATTACTGAATCATTTTGAAATGGTCCAAAATACATAAAACAGCCCTGTAGTTCATGGGGTGTACCTGTTCATCAATGACAAATTCCATGTAGAGTCCAATTTTCTGTCAAAGTAGTGTGAAGTATAAACACTACCAGGAACAGCACATAAAGCATTGGAAATGTCAAAACTAAGTATCCATGAGGCTACTGAAGTGGATGCTAAGGATCTGACTGAACTCCAGGAGTGCATTGGCTTACTGAGTATCTCCTATGGCTTATTAAGCCATGGTCAGCTACTTTGGCTAAAGGCTGCGCCTTTTGAGCAAGGAATGGTGAATCAGTCTATTGAATATAAAGATCTGCAGAAATAAACTAGGAAATACCTTTCTCTTAATTGCTTTCAATAATACTTCTTTGTGTTAACAAATGTTAGTGAGAGAGGTGTGTATTTTCATGTGCCCTGTTTTGTACATGCTTTTGAATAAAGATAAGGATGTTAAAGTCATGGCTGTTGCACATCAGCTGTGGATCACACCGCAGTGTTCCTTGACTGCTTGTACTTCTCAAGAGCTTTGCAGGTAATGTGCCCTTGTGCTGGCTGGTGCAGCATGTACTGGGCACATGATGCTTCATGTTGTGCTTGACTCCAGGACAAAAACTATGTACTCAGGAGGTGGGAAGGTAAGATTTGCAGATCTGCAATAAGTGGGTGCTGTTAACAGCATCTNAGAGGTGGGAAGGTAAGATTAGTCTCAATCTTCTGCCCACTGCAGATCTGCAAAAAGTGGGTGCTGTTAACAGCATCTAGTAGAGCTGCTTGGCTGGCAAGTCCAGAAGTTGTCAGTCCTAGCTAGGGAAGTCTCTTTTGGATGTTAAGATGTCAAAGAGCAGAGAGATGGTTAATAGAGCAGCAATATTTGGTAAGTACTTTGTTAGGTATTAAAGAGATATATGACTTCATTACAGGGTCAGAAGAGTGGCATGTGTTTTTGAGAATAAAGGTACCATCTTTATCCTTTGGGCTGATGCTAATACAGAACGTTAAAATCTTTAAAGAGAATGCCATGTGTACGTGCAGTCATCTTTGTGAAAATGAGTTTATCTTGTGATGTTGGGGATGAAATGGAAGACTAAAGGTTCGGGGTGGCACTTCGGTACTTGATGATTTCAAAGTACTGCATGACAGTTTTGTTCTGTATCTTCTAAAACATTTATTGGGGATGGTCTGGGAGGTAGGATTTGCAACAATATATGATTTTAAGCATGACATGTTCTAGGGGATTTGGTTTATAAGACTGGTGAAAGTTATGGAGGAAGGTCATTTTTATAACCAAGTTTAAGATGGAAACTGGCTATTTTGCCTTGTGGGAGGAGGTTTATATGTTTTCAAACCAGCTGTGGATTTAATTCTGGTACATTTTCTGGAGTGATGTTTAATAGAAGTGAGATAAGGAGGTGTAGTTTTGAACAGTTGCTGTGTGATGCATTTGGAACGCATGGCATGGGATTTCTCTGCAGAAATACTTCATGAAACTTCGGGTTTACAAAACAGATTGTTAGATTCAAAGCTTTACGGTTGTGCAGTAAACAGCATGAAAGCAGTTTGCTGCTTTTGTGCTTTAGTCCAGTGAAGTCTTGTACTAACCATCATTAGTGGTGAGCTAGAAGTGTCACATGGCTGTTGGGCTGTGGTCCAAGAAATCGGTGGTTATAACAAACTGTTCTGGAATGTTGCCATTTATCGGTCCTAGTAACTGGCCCAAACCAGCAGTGACTTAGTAATTAAACGAATGTTGAGCTCATAAGAGAAGTACCTTGCAACCACATAGAAGATTGGAGAGTAGCTCTGCATAAATGCTTCGCTACTATTGAAGTAACAAGCTTATTGTTAAGGTGGGAGGTTTTGTCTTGCTGAAGAACTTGTCGTACTGGTGAAGGCTGTGATCTATAATCAAGAGTTGCAAGTGAGTGAAACTAAGCTAGCAGTGGTTATCTTGCCACAGCACCCACACTGGTAGATGACTGCCAGTGCTGCTGTGACACCTGCTTTTAAGTATCAGATCCCAGTGAACAGGAATTTCAGAATAAGCTGTGCTGTCTGGCTGCCGTCCTGCAGAGGAGCACGTGGCTGTGGCTGCAGCTACATTGTGTGCTGTGTTGGAGTTCCTACCAGCTTTCTGCAGGAAAGCTCTTAACTCTATAAATTTGCCATACAAAGTTTGGGGTATGTGTTCTGCCAATTAAAATCCAGCATCGAAATGAAATCAGTCAGTAAAGAAAAGCATTCCATACGACATTCAAACGCTGGCATGACAGAATCAGCAAGTGTTTGACTTTGGCAAACGAAAGACATTTTTATACTGAAGAGTGTTCAGCCCTAACTTTGGTAGCTTTTCTTCACACTCTCTCGCTTTGTCCCAGAGGACAACCTTTAGGCTATCATCTGGAGCATGAATGAATTTAACAGAAAAATAGTAATTTCAGATGAGTGGAGTACACACTCATCTGGAGGCTTTATATGCCATGTAAATGCATGTCTGATGGTTTGCATTCTCTACTTTTTGGTGTTACTAGTTTTATGAGCATTTTTGCTTGTCTGCCCTTGTATTTCCCCCAGAGGATGTAAACTGGGGAAGTACAATTAGAACGATGAATTTGGTTTCCTTTCAAACATCATGTGGCTTTTTAGTTGATAGTCCAGTTGAGCTATCAGGGCTATGAAGACAGTACTTCTCTGCCATTGTCTCAAACTTCCTGCAGGCTTTGGAGGACAAAGTGGTGTTTGATGCTCGGAAGAATGGCTGTATTGAGTGGGACAAAGTCTGCCTCGTTCAGTATTCTGTCTGAGGATGACCAGTGTAAGGAACAGGAGAAGTATACAGAGCCTTTCCAGCAGTTTTCTTGGGCATTTTCTGAGATTTTCATTTGTGTTTGAATACTGCTTTGCAATTATGACCTATCTCCATTGAAAAATATTTGAAACATGAATGATGTGTGGGCTGTAAAATAGATGTAGTGGGTATGTTAATAAGTGTAGGAAGGGTAGGATTGGGAGGGGGCTGAATTAAAAGCTTTTTTTTTTTCCCCTTTTTGAAGCTGATGTCACTTTCGATTCTCATGTTACTGAAAACAGTGGTAAGTAAAGTTTAGTGAAGGCCCCCCTGCTAGGACAGCCTTGCTGTTTAACTGAGCTATGTTGGGGGTTAAAATTTGAAGTACTTATGCATGCTCTTATCCCTGAGCTACACTTCAGGCTTCTCACCAGATCAGTAAATACTATCTTTTTCCCTGAAACTAGAGTTCTCCCTAACTGAAGGAGCATTCTCCCAGCAACAATGGTATTAGTTTTATAGTGTCAGGTTAAGAATGATTAATATCTGTCCCAAAATGAAATTCAGTCTTTTTTTGTTGTTGTTGAAAGAAAGAGATTAATGGACTGTAAAACAAATGCTTAGACCTTACTTTGAAATTGGTAGGTTGATTGAAAAACGAAGGTATTTTTAAATCATCTTAAGATCATTGAAGAAGAATATACAGCTATTGTTAAATCTGTGTTGCATCTTACCTTGACAAAATAGGAAATCATTTGCCCTAGGCTTACCTTGGTTTCTTTCAGAGTGAGCAATATTGCAGATATGAGGGTCCTGCAAAAAACATTTGAGACTTAAACTCTTGTCTGTCTTGAGATTTAAGCCCAGCCAGTAACTAAGTACCTACCACATCCTACCTTCCCTGGTGGGATGGAGAGAAGAATACGAGGAAAGATAAAAGCAATGGGTTGAAATGAGAACAGAAGTGAAATTAAACATAATAATTGTACCATAGAGGAAGACAACAAAGAGAAACCCCAAGATAAGCAAGTGATGATACACAATACAATTGCCAATCACCTGCTAACATGCCCAGCCTGAGCAATGATCCATGCCTCCTGGCCAGCTTCCCCCATTTTATGCACCGGGCATGACATGCTAGTCTAGAATAACCTCTTGGCTAGTCTGGGTCAGCTGTCCTGGCCTTCCTCCCTCACAGCTTCTTGAGCCCCTCCTCACTTGCAGAGACTTCTGGTTGTTGCTAAGTAGTGCTACCCCAACATCAAACTGTTACCAACTCTATTCTCATACCGAATCCAAACCACAGCACTAAAAGGTACCAGCTGCTAAGAAGAAAACTAACTAACCTGGCTGAAACCATGATGGTGTGTTAGCTCTGTCTAGTAGTTAGGCCATCTTCTGCAGTAAAAAATACAAGCAAAATTGCTGTCTTTTGTTTCATGTACTCCACTAGAAAAGTGCAATATTGAAACATGGTGAGGGGCAGTTTGTAATGTCATTTTGACTTCATAACTAAAACAGTTCAGGGTATGATTATTCAGTCCTCAGAGTCTATTAGATTAAGCATGTTCTGAAAGTAGTTGGATTATGTAGTTTCTGATTCTGAGTATTTTATTAAACTGCCTATTTGCTACTGCAAACAGAAAGAAGTTTGGTTTGTGGGGATTAGTGCTTCTTCCCCTCTTCCTGTTTCACAGATTATAAACCACACAATATAAGAACTTTAACGGCAAAAACAGAAGTTACCTCTAAAACATCTTGAAATAGTAATTTGTAATAAATACTATTTCAGTGCTGAGTGTTTCCTCAAAAATCTGCATGGCAGGGAAAAGTGTTTAGGGTTTTGAAAATGTTTCTGAAGTAGTACTCTTACACTTGTCTGAACTGGTTCGTCTTCATTTACATGTACTTCAACTTAATTTCTGTTGCTAGTGAAAAGTTGTTCAGTACAGTTTCTGCTAATTTGACATACAGGATGTAAGGGTGCTGGAAACCTTTTTTCCATGTAAAGAGATCTTAATATGGTGATCCTCTGGCAGGAGTTTGCTGCAAGGTGTTTTGTTGTGTTTTTAAATGCTGTGAGAAGATGACTGGAAATTGTATGAGTACTTTCTCCTGACAGTATTATGTAGTTTCTAGTTTTATAACTGAAAAAGTAACACTGAACAATTGTAGCAACTGCTTGATATATTTCCTATGAAAGTGCAGTCCCTTTATGAGCCATGGTGGATATGGGAAAATCCAAAGTTTTTACCTAACAAATATGATTTTCTAGGAGCTACAGTTGTGAAGAGACCATTGTAAGGACCATTGACTTCCTGATGGATATTGCCTGACAGCACTAACTTTCAAGGGAAATAGCCACATAGCTTTGGTTCTTGGTTCAAGAAACTTGACAGTGAGCAGGATGGTTCACCAGAATGAAACTCTCACTTACCTGTAAGAGAAGAAGAAGAGGAATTCTGTTATTCTGAGGTAGTGCTCCTAGAGGTGCTCTGTCTCTTGGTTTTATCTGCTGTTTTTTCCTAAGGGCTACTTGGAGTTCTCTGGTTGTGATTTTTTCACTGAGGTGAGACCAGGGAATCCTGAAGTGTTGTTGACTATCAACTAGTAAAATGTATTTAAAATGACAGAAGAAGTATGCATATTTGTTTTTTCCTGAAGTTACATCTTTTATAGAAAGCTCAAACTTCTACAGATAATCTGCTCTATCTCCCAGCATAAGAATTCTTACTCTGGGCCAAGGTTGGGACCTTGGTGTCCAAAACTTTTATATCGCACTCAGTTTTGTCCCAGTCTCTTAAAGATACTATTCCTCCTCTTCTATACTAGTCCTTTTAACAGTTATGTATTGAACATAAAAACCCACAAAATTCTCTAAGACTCCTACATAAGCATTCAGTATTAATCCCAGAAGGGCTGTAAGAATATGTAAAACTTCTGTGAAGGGAAAAAAAGAAAGATCTCTGGGACTTAAGGACATAGTAATGGAGTTGAAATATGTGATGAGTTTTAAAAACAAGACCAGGTCCTGTAATTGATGTGATTTGACAGCTGTGATTTGCTCCTCAGAGATCAGAGACAGAGCCTGCAAATAAGAGTCACTTATGAGGTAAATTGCAGATCTATCAGCAAGGACAGCTAGCAGGGCTTCAGGTTGTTTCAGATATAGAAGAGAAATACTTTCTTTCTCTGCTTATGTCTTCATACTGAGCTCTCTGCTGGAAAGTTTCAGGCTATAAAGTAGGTGTTAGGTAAAAAAGTGGAAGGTGAGTATTATTTTAAATAAAAACCTTTCCTACTCACAATTAATGTAATAGGGCTGAAACTCAACTGTACTTTGTATAGTATTCTCCAGAAAGCCATAAACATTTTTCAGAAATATCTCAGTTCTGTAGAAATAGGCTCAGTTGCACTTGCTCTTCTCTCCTTGACTATTTTGAAGTTTGGCTGGCAAACACGCACCTCAAATTCATTAAAAAGGCAGAAATTAATGTCTGTGAAGATGACAGCCTTTTCTATAGCAGCAGCAAAAAGGACTATCAGCAGAATTGGCATCTGGCCCTGGAAGCAAAACATTCTGAGCTTCTGCTAAAGCTTCCAAAAGAAGCATGATAATGAGGTTTTAGAAAATTCCTGAGCTGTCTTGCTTTCATATACGGTCTAATCCTACTGCTCAATTTTGGTGATTAAGATAAATAATATAGAAAATACTGTCTTGAGCCAAGCAACAGTAAGTTATGAGGTATTTGTTTTTTGTAGTTCACTGAGGTAGTCTCCCCTTCTGCTGGGATTTAACTGTAATGTGAACTCAGTCATTGTTGGGATGCATAGACTCACTGCTTGCTAATACATCTGACTAGCAGTTGGGATGTCAGAGGCTCAGAGGGAAAGCTGATGTGTTACCAGCACTCTTATCAGCCTAAGGATGAAGAAACCATTTCTGTCACCTTGGCTGAGCTATAGAAAGCAGGTGAACATCTAAGCTGGGAATGTCTCACGTTTGGGGTTCTTTGTGTTGTTTTTGGTTTTGGTTGGGGGGTTTTTGTGCACAGCTTACTAAAGTTTCTACTTTAATAGCCTTCCCTTCTTAATTCTGGTTCTAATTTCTTTCCATTGTGCACTGAGACTGAAGGAGTTTGAAATATCTTCAGACTAAAAAAAATTCTTCTGCGCTTTCCTCACTGCCTCTTTTGGCTGCAGCAGCTCTGTATCAATACTGTTGATCTGAAATTTCTTAACAGTTTTCATGCATCAAATATACTAACCAGGACTGATCTTTTAATAGATGTTTAAAGGGATTAAAATAAAAGTTGGCACTAAATTACAAACCTTTTAGTGTACATCTTGGGTAAGAATTATTTTATAATTTTTTATAATTTTTCTTGTGAGACACCTAAGATATGTCTTGGTGTGGATGTGGCAGTAAAATCTAAAAACACCTGACCTGGCAGGGTATGAAAGAATTTAGAAACTTCTGCAGTTAACTGTCATCAGTGATTTTAACTGTTTTTTTATGGACATGCTCACTCAGCTATCTTTATTGATTCTGCTGTAACTAAGAATTGATGTATTGGCAGTAAAAATGCATATTCTCACACAGTTACATTGTCTACTCTTGCTGCTCAGTATGTGCCTCCAAACACTGCTCTCCATTGGTACATAACTCCCGTTGGAAAACATAAGAGCTACACAAGAAGTGTTTTGGTTAATTTAAATGTGGTGTCAATAAACAAGTTCACGAATTTATCGGCCAGGTATTTACCTAGTCGTGAACTGATTTTTTTTTAATTGACCCGAATAGATTTAAGTTTTCAAAATGAAACTTCCCTGTAAATGTTCTTACTTACTGTTATTTTAAGATCTAATCTTTAAAAAAGAAAAAACTACCTTTTATGTTTTTACAGGGTCAAAACTAACTGATAATTTTTAAAAAGGGCAGATTAAAAGCATAATATTCTTTATCTGTACCCTGCAGATCACAGAATAGCAATTTATTTTTTCTAGTTACCAGTTCCTGTGACAAATTAAAACTTTGCATCTCTAAAGATCTAAACCTGTGCTTCTAGCAGCACAATACAACTGCATTAATTGTACCATATTAAATTACAAATTTTTTCAGGTTTGAGCACAGGTTATGTTGCCTGCACTGCACTGCCCTCTGCAAAACTATGAAGAGATTCCTGGTTAATGCTGCACAAGCTGGAAAGGGAAAAGTTATACACATGTGCTAAAGCTCTATTTTAGGTTAAGATCTAATTCTAGTATCACTTGAGGCCCATGTAGAAGTAGAGAGTAGATCTTCCAAAAAAAAGATTATTGAAAAGCAGCAAGCTCAGCCTGAGGTACTGAAAGAGTCAGAGTTCTTCATCCCTGTGCTCTGATGTTTGTGCTGTAAATGAGAATTCCCATAGGGCAGCATTCTCCAGGTATCTTTAAAAAATAAAATAAAAAAATAGTGTGTATACAAAAAGTTGTATTGTCTGCTCTTGGGATCTGCAGAAATGCTGCATTTTGGTAGTCACTTCTGCCTTGCACCTGGCCAGGGTCATAAATGTGTGTGAGATTGTTCTATTCTTGCAAGGACCTTGAAGACACAAGGTTATTTGGGCTCACCGATCCTTGAAAGGATTTTTAGGTTCTTTGGTTACATGTTAAGTAGACTGGAACACTTGACCTGAAAGCTGTGTATGGCAACTGCTGCATCAGACACTCCCCTGAGTAATCAGCCATGTAATTACTAGCCAACTAGAAAGGCCTGGGACATAAGCCCAATTTCTGGCAACTGACCATCCATGCCATAAAGGGTTAATGCAGTCTGACAGCTAAAGCCTGGGCAGCAGTTTAATATTTGGGCATGGTTTAGAACTTAAGGTGGGTGAGAGCTTAGCTGTGAGAATGCAAGCTGTGCTCTCCATATCTGCCTTACAACAGCCTGTCCCATCTGCTGTATGGCTGTGACCATTGTGTCTGTGGTGTGCTGCGCTCTCCTCTCCTGGGAAAGATGCCCAGAGCTGGAGAAGAATATTCTGTGACCCAGGGACATGCTGTCTGCCTTCGGAGATGGGCTTAATGCAGTAAGTAACTTACATGGGGTTAAGTAGATCCCAAAGGTCTCTTTCCTTCAGCTGGCTTTTACAAGGGTGCCAGGTACTGGAATCCTTATGGCTGCTAGGCAGTGCAGGGATGTAAGGGCCAGGCTGGATGTGTGTCTGGGGCGAAGGAAGTGCTAAATACAGCAGTAAGTTCTCTATTGACACTTTCATTTGTGGCTGTATTCAGCGAGTTGCAGCTTCAGCACTTGGCTACCTCACACTGCGCAAGTGGACAGGGCAGCACCACTGTCCTGAGATGACTTGGAGATGTTTTGAAGATGAATGCTGATAAGGAATGCTCTCTGCAGTTCTCTTGCATGAGTCCTTCTCGTATGGCAGAATGCACTAGGACACAGAGGAAACTTCTTTTTCCAACCTTTCCATGCTAATTTGTGGAAAATAGGGCAGTATATGTGGTAACTCTCCTGTCACTTCTTTGCTGAATATCTTGTCTCCTCTTTCCATGGAGCTTTGCCAGGCACTGACCTAATGGTAGCATTCCACTAAGAGCTTTAAAGCATCAGATGCTTAGGATAACAGGAATGGAAAAGGCAGCAGTTGTGTCCGAACTCTTGCCCTTGTACTCACAGCAACAGTAAAGCAATATTTTTTGGTCAGATTGGGAAGACTTTTTCCATGGTTCCCTCACCCCTGATAAACTTGCGGGCTAATTGTATAGGAAGCCTGTGATTTATAGGTCTATAGTAGAAAGAGAAGTATGTGATTAGAGGGAATCTGGAAGATCATTTGCATGTATACTTTTCCAGGAAGCGGAAAGGATTTGGGAAGGAACGGAACAGATTAGTGATTGCATGTTCTGCTTTCTGCAGTGACAAGGTATTTCAATTGTTAGACTGAAGAGCAGAGACCAATATTCAGTTTCCAGTAGTGGGTATTGGCTAATAGAAAAATACAAAGATAGGGCAAGCATAGATACAAGAGTACATTCTGGTATGCTCCCCCAGTTTATGCAATTCCTCCACTAATTTCTCTTGCAAAATTTAAATTGGGGTGATACCTCTATCTCTGCATTTAGCAATTTTAGATGGGTGTTTCTTGCATGAATTAATTATTTTGGGGGTTTATGGTTCATGTGCCAATGCATTCCCCCAGCTTTAGCTGCATGTGTGTAAAAGTAGCAGTTTTTGCTTGGCTATCTGCCTGTTTGATTTAATATTTCCTAGTTCTTCTGCTGGAAGAACGAGTGAGCAGTTATTCTCTAGTTTTCCCCATGCCACTTCTGACTTGTAGGCCTGCATTAGCTTTCCTCATCTGTCTCTTCTGTACTGAAGGTATAGGTTCTGAATATCTTAGCACTGCTTTTTTTCCAGTAAGCATGTGGCATTTGTAGTTCTTTGTTGCAAGGCTGGGGCTATTTTCTGAGTGACAGTAGTCAGTTTGGGATGGCTTTCAGTTGGCGTTTCTACAATACATGTGGAAGGGACTTCACTGTCTTCTGAGCATGCAAAAATAGAGTGCTCTCCTCCTCCAGTCCTCTTTCAATACCTGCACGTTACCCTACAGCATACTGCAAACACATTGAATTCTACAGTGATTGCTCTGACCTCTCAGCTGGTAAAGAACTGTTAAAATCTTCTAATTTAAGTTAGAAAAAGCTAAAGGTATTAACAGAATGTGAACTAAACTACCTTCTGCTGCTTCTCTTGTGCCTTTTACAAAGCTGGCTCTGGAGTGATTTTTTTTTGGAGGTGGATGTACCTGTGTGTTTGGGGATGATGTTGACTGGGAAGAGGCAAAACTAGTGACTGATACTGGAAAAAAAGATTGATAACATAAATACTTTACAGAAATGAGCAGTTTGATACCCTTTCTTTCACTGGCAGTGTTGCTATAGCACAGACATAAAACAAAAGTGAGAGAAGAATTTAACACCTTCAGTCTATACATAAAATTCAACAGCAGAAGAATTCCTGGGAAAGCCTCATTCTTCTTCATTGCCAGGTTTGTTCTCTGCCTGCAACTATCTGGGCAAATATTTAGCAGAATGCAGGTGATTTCAACCTCAAAAGCCTTGAAATGCAAAGTATCAAGTCTGTAGGATCAGACTCCTCTTTCATCTTGCAGAACTAGAGGAATTAAAAATTAGTTAAAATTCAGTTATTTTGGGTTTTTGAAGGGAGGGAGGGGGAAAGAAGCATCAATTCATGGATAGAACTGGATCCAGGGTAAAGAACTGTATCACAGAATCTGTCTGTCTGCTCCAGCAGGCCCACCACATGCTCAGGTCCATGTCCAGAAAGGTTTTGAATGTCTTGGAGGATGGAGACTCCACTCCCTGGGCAACTGATGCCAGTGCCTGGTCGCTCTCACAGTGAAAAAGTGTTTCCCGATGTTCAGAGTATTTCAGTTTGTGCCCAGTGCCTCTGGTGCTGTGAATCATACTGGATTTGCAAATGCTTTGTTTGCTCCTTTTGTTTTCCTGACTTAGTTAGAAGAAGTGGAGTGATTGAAGAATTAGCAGGAACAAAGTTAGAACTTTAGAAATAGTTTAAATATAAGGGAGATTAACCTTGATTTTAAGAAGTGCTACCCCGCCTAGATTTGAAAAATTTTGGATATGCGCAAAGGATATAACTGGAAAGAATGTTAGAAGAAAATATTACCATTAGTTATGTTAGTAAAGTTTCTTTGCTGGAATCATATGACAATTTTAGATGGTAAGCTACTTTTTATAGAATGGAAGGGCTCTCAAATCTGCATATTAAAGACTGAGACAGTCATATATGAAAAGTATTTTTTTCTGAAGAAAGTTTCATATATGTGATTCATCTCCTTTTCATAGATTTCTGACTTGCATTTTGCTCTTAATAGACACAGGCCTTGCATTTTATAATGCAGCCTATCTTTTAAGACAGAGAATTTGATAGAAGGAAGAAATAGCACAAACTTTTAATTAAACAGGTATTTCCCCAAATAGCTTTATTTTACCAAGGATCTCTCAGGGCAAATAGGCCACTAGCCATCTGTGCTCTACATTGAATAAAACACAGACAGCAATCCTTTCCTGAAGCTAAGTATCTTTATAATATATAGATACATTAATAACTTGGCAGCCTTACCAACCAGGCTAAGGGCAGGGAATGGCTTGAAATGCACGCTGCTGAGAAACCCCAAGAGTGGCTCATTAATTTCAGAATTCTGCTGTGGCAGACACAGCACCAGGGGCTTGTTTTGTTATGACGAGTGATGACATTTGCTGCATGACCACAGTGATCCACCCCTCTAGGGCTGTAGCTGGTCCATTTCATAGCTCAAGTACAGTGAATTCTAAAGACAAGCCTAAATTTCCAATGAGTAACCACTTTGGAAAGGTGAGGCGTCATAAAAACTGAAGGTGAGCTTCCTAGATTTTTCTTCTTTGTTCAGGATATGATGGTTTAACTGTATATAGGTAGCTCCAAAAACTGTATATATGTAGCTCCAAAGCAAAAAACAGTGTCTTAGTCTATTTGTCAAATTAAATTTATTTTTCGCTGCTTTATCTGTGCTACTCTGTAGTTGGTCTTGTAATCACTGGTTTTACCATGAATGTGCTGGGAGGTGCAGAAGTCCAGCTGTGGCTTCAGTGTGGTTCTACAATGGCTATAACTGGAACAGAAGCAGGATGCTTATATACCACGAAAATTTAGGAATCAACTTCCATTATGGTGAGAGGCTGTCAAACTTCCAGGCATGTGTGGAGAAGCTCCTCATGTAAATCTAAGTCACCAGGTAAGTACCTGCAAATGTTCTTGGCAAGGGTATTTTTTCAATCAATGTTTTACATTATTAAAAAAAAAAACACAAACCACTGGTCTCATGGATCTTCTCACAGAATTACAGAATATTCTGAATTGGAAGGGACATGTAAGAATCAAGTCCAACTCTTAAGTGAATAGCCCATGCAGGGATTAATGCCCATGACTTCAGTCTCATTGGCAAGATGCTCTACTCAATTGAGCTAATCTCAGGGTTTTCCTGGGAATGCCAATTTTAGCTTTGATATTAGGGCTATTAATGGAGCTATATTTGGAGGAATTGTGTGTCAGACTGTGCTTCCTGCTTTCTATGTAAAATTTCAAAGGATCAAGTAACTGCAGCTCTGGGTCAGCCGTGATTTTAAGTAAGGGTACAAATCTGTTCACTGCATTAATCCTAGTCTTTCTATTGTTTTTGCTTCCATTTTATGGAGGAAAAAGTTAAATGCATAAAAAAGTTTTCCTTTAAAAATGAGCCTGAAAGCGGGAGTTACTTTCTCAAGAGTTTGCCACCTACAGTTAGTCAGATTGACTGGCTGAGAGTTATAATGAAATACAAAAAGTTTCACCTCAACCTGAAGAAGAAATTCTTTACATTGAGGGTGGCAAAGCACTGGAACAGGCTGCCCAGGGAGGGTGTGAATCTCCCTCTCTGGAGAATTCCAAATCCACCTGGACATGTTCCTGTATCTCCTCCTCTAGGTGACCCAGCTCCCGGCAGGACTGGGTAATTTCCAGAGGTCCCTTCCAACTCTAATGGTTCTGTGATTTTTCACTATTTTCATTAGTTCCAGAGAACAAATGTATTTATGAAATTTAGGTAATATTCTGGACCACATCTGTACTATAAACATTAACACTGAAGCACCTTCTGTAAAAATCTGAAAACAACATGCTTTGGTGCAAATCCTCCAAAAGTGGAAAACTTGGAAATGTGGAAAAATGCTCCCCAGGGTTGTTTTTGAGGATATTATTTTCACTGCCCAGCTTACAGCTATGTTCTTGGAAAAAGTTATTAAGTTTTGAATGGAAAAAAAGAATATGTATTTTTATAAATGATACTTTTAAAAATACCACTCAGGTTTCCACTAGAAAAGTTAGCTTTTGTTTTACTAATTTTTTTTTTCAGGAAGTTTCATTTTTGTAAAGGCAGGTACAAGTCAGAGTAAAAATTACCTTTTATCAAATTTCTGAATTAAAAATTAGCTGGACTCTTTGATAATGTACATCTGCCTTGTATTTGTTGCTATTTCAGACAAATCTGTGGAGTATTGCAGCTTTTAACAAAGTCTTAATATATTGAATGCTTCAAGAGATCTTTTTTCCTTGTATCACCAAATACCAAAGAAGTATGTTTCACATACTTATACACCAGCATGTGAGCATTTGTTGACACTGAACTAACTCTGTAATTGTCTGTGCTTGCTCCACTGCACAGGTTCAAGTGTTTTTTAAAGTACTGAAGATATGCTGGAAGTATTTGGTTGGGCTCAGGGGCAGCAGGCGCTGCTCAGCTTGTGGCAGAGCTGCCTCTGGGGAAGTGAGTAATACTGTATGTGCCTTCCTGCCTCCGTTTTGTTGTCTTTATCTGGACACACAACTCTGGCAGAGGTCAGTAGGTTGCTTTCCAAGTCTCTCGTGCAGGGTGTGCAAGCGCGACGTGCTCAGAACTGGGATTCTGAAGTGTACGCTCTAGCAAGGAACCCGCCTCTGACAGCGCTGTGCAGGCAGACCCACATTCCGCTGGGGCCATCAGAAGAAAGTTAAATCACCACCGAGGGTGCGCTCCAAGCGTGGCTGCGGGGCAAAGGCCCCGTTTCTGGGCCCGTGCTGCGGAATTCCGGCGCTGGAATTGCGCGGCGCCCCGGCCCGTGCTGCTTTCAGCGCTTTCCCGGCGCTGACCCCCGCCCCGGGGCCCCGGTCGACGCCGTCACCCCGCGCAGTGCCTGAAGGAAACTCCCGTTCCCCTTGGCCAAGCTCTGCCTCCGCCCGGCGGTTCCGGCGTGCGGGCAGTGCGAGGGGCCGGTGCTGAGGGCGGGGCGCCCCTCCGGGCAGGGGTGAGGCGCCTCCCGTCTCCAGTGCGGGAACGCCGAGCGCCGCCGAGCTCGCCTGGCCGGCAGCCACACAAAGCGTGGCTCTCCCCTCCCTTTGTCTGCGTGGCTTTGTCTCCTCCGTCCCCTCCCCGCCGCGGGCCGGGACTTTCTCCCCAGCCCCCCCTCCTGCGGCCCCCGGCGTTCTCCCCCCTTTTGTGCCACCTGCGCGCCGTGGGAACGGCCGCTCGCCCAATCCCGGTCCGGACACGGCCGCTCCGCCAGCGCCGAGCCCGCACAGGTGCAGGCGGGCGGCGCCGGGGAGCGCGCCGTCCGCGCACGGGCCTCGTCCCGCCGCCGCCTCCCCTCGGCAGCGCTTCACGCGGGAAGGAGGGAGGAACACAGGGAAGGAGCGGCGCGCGCCGCTCCGCATGGAAGGCGGAGAGCGCGCGCGTGGGGCGAACGGAGGGGAGGGGAGGGCGGGCGCGCGCGCGCGGGCGGGGCTCGGCGATATAACCCTTGCGGAGCTGCCTGGGAGACCCCGGGTTTTGGGGCTGCGCCAGCGCGCGCGGCGGCGCCTCCTCCTCCTCCTCCTCCTCTTCGCTTCCCTCTCCCNCCCCATTCATTGCCCGTGAGGGGCAGGGGGCGAACCGCGGCCTCGGTGCCCAGCGTGTGCGCGGAGAGCGGGGCCGCCCGGGTTTGGCGTGGCCCCGGTCACGTCGGGAGGCGGTGGGCGAGGGGGAGCGGGTGTTTCCTGGCTGGGAAACGGGGCCTTGCATTGTTCCGGACAGGAGTGAGGCTGGGAGGCGGCGGCGGGGCCGAGCGGCTCCGCGAGCTCCCGGCCGGGTGGTGAAATCGGGCCCGGGGTGTTGCAACCTACTCTCCGGGGGGAATAGGGTGAGAGGTGGGGAATGGCCGGGGCTCCGGGCGGGGGGGAGCCGCTCCTCCCGCGGGAGTGTGGCGGGGAGGGGGGGAAGTCGGTCACTGGAGGAAGTTGTAGGACATCTGAACGCGCAGAGCACGTGTTTCCATCGGGCTCATGGCCGCCGCCGCCGTGGGTGGGTGCGGGCTGGGAAGAGCGCTTTGTTCCTCTCGCTTGCCCGGCCGGCACCGAAGTGGAGGCGGGAAGGGATCCCGGCCGCGCCCGGGGCCTGGAGAGGCGGCGTGCGCCAAGGGGCAGCGAGTTTATAGCGGGCGGTGGAGGCGGCAGCGAGTGTCAGTGACAGTATCGCGGTGCATGTGGCAGGTTTGCTTGTCCTGCCACCCCTGCTGTTGCCTTTTTGCTCCATTTCTAACTTATTGAGAGTGTCTTAGGGACTGTGTTGAAGAGAGGGGAGGTGAGTCAGTGTCTGTCTGGGTTGTGTAAAACCTGCAGTGAAAGCTACCCCACCCCCTCAGGCAGTGGTGTTAGGGCTTTCCTTTGTGTTAGTGCTTCTTCTGAGGAATTTCCTTCGTCTTGCAAAACTAAAAAAAAAAAAGTGTCAGGGCTGTGATCTGCTACGTTTTATGTTTTTTTCTCATTGCTTTCAAAGAATAGGGTAGTGTGTTGCATGTATTGTCACTTGAATTTTTCTACCTGAAGACATATTTAGCTTAATTTTGATGCTTATTGCATTTGAACAGATATCTGGAAACATGGCTACTGAACATGTTAATGGGAATGGTACTGAAGAGCCCATGGATACTTCTGCTGCAGTTACCCATTCTGAGCATTTCCAGACATTGCTTGATGCTGGTTTACCACAGAAAGTTGCTGAAAAACTAGATGAAATTTACGTTGCAGGTAAGATCTAAGACTTGCAAAACCATACGTACAATATTTTATTGGATTCTGCTGTCTTTGGGCTAAAATAGCAACTTTTTGTGGTTTCCAAAAGTATGGGAACTGCAGTCTTACCAAAACCTAGGTGTTTTAGATTCAGTACTTCGATTTATTGTAGTGTCTTTCAGAGGAAAATCCCAGGCTACTTGGGCTGAGGGGTGGTAAGAAGTGTGCGGGGGACCAGAGCAACAGCTGGAATAGGCAACATATGATTTTTAGGAGGAGCAGGTGATGTGGTCTTTGTGCGTTTTTTGCGGTAATTGTAGGTAACTGTAAGAAACTAAAGCCTTGGTATACGTCTTCTTGTGTAAGTGATGCTTTGACTTAGTGTTTGGTCTCATGGATGCAGAAGTTACGGTGCTGGTTTTTTCAGATGTGGTAATAGCCAACATTTTTTAAGCTTGATTTTTGGATCATGGTGGTCATTTTTAGTGCTGCAGTTTATTTGTATTTATAGTCTTCTAAAAGTGTACCAGAGTACCATTGTTAGGCAAGCTAACTCAGACTTTGGTAGGTTTTGATTGACTCCTCTGAATTCAGCTTCAGGATAAAGTTGAAATTAAACTTGGCCCATGTAACATCTGGGTTTCACAGAAGTCAGATGAACACATAAATGTAGTAACTTATATTCTGAATCTTATCTCTTTTTGTTTTTAATTAAAGGGTTATATACTCTTAAATATTTAACTTCAAAGGAACTAAATGCTTTTTTAGGCATAGTAACTTACTTTAATCAGTAATTGATTTAGAGGTCACTGAAATGTTTTAGGGATGCTGCATTAGGTTTTACAAATATTACTGACCAAATATAATAAGTAATTTTTTTCTTTTCTCTAGGGCTAGTTGCACATAGTGATCTAGATGAAAGGGCTATTGAAGCTTTAAAGGAATTCAATGAAGAAGGTGCACTGGCAGTGCTTCAACAGTTTAAAGACAGTGATCTCTCACATGTTCAGGTAACATTAAGCAATTTACAGTATAATTGTTAAGGTATTAACTGTTAGTTATCTAGGAGGAGGTCTTGAGTTTCTTCAGTGATCCATGTGTCATATGTGAAGTGAAAACTGTAGTAGTTCAAGGTAAAATGAGATTCTGGCTTGTCATGTTTTTAGAACTGAAGATTGTATCTTTTGCAGAACAAAAGTGCCTTTTTATGTGGAGTCATGAAGACATACAGGCAGAGAGAAAAACAAGGGACCAAGGTGGCAGATTCTAGCAAAGGACCAGATGAGGCAAAAATTAAGGTATGTCAGTAAAAATAAAAGTTACGAGGTCTACCTGTTGTTTGTTTTTCTGAGTTGTTGTGATAGTTATGTTGGTTGTTTTGGAATTGTGCTTTTCTTAAAAAGATTATTACAGATTATTTGCTATATTTGTCATTGTTGAAGGCTGTCGCTTGAAGTTTTGTCTTGCACTTCTTCCTTTTCAACTAGAAAATTAATATATTGCTGGAACCGAACATATAAAAGTAAATAAGGTTTCACAGTTTGCTCTGTCTTATTGAGACAGTTACTCTATTTCACAGTAAAAAGTTTGTGCATACTTGTCAGCATAGTTACTCGAGTTCAAAATGCCTAAGTTCAGCTACTGCTGATTGTTTTTTGTTTTGGTTTTTTTCTGTTGTTGTTTCCATTCTGCCCCCTTAGTTCAGATTTAGAGCAACTCCACAATAGGGAGAAGATACCACGTGTCTGAAAGAACAGATTGTAATGGATTTAGCCCACTTCATGTGACATAATCACTGTGCTCATAAACTGTGCCCCAAACTGTGTCAATAAGGGGTAAATTATTTTTTTGCCATGTCTGCTGCTAGCAAGAGACTCCTTTCTCGAGAGTTAGGCATATAATGATTTAAGATACTGTGATTAGCAACTTTACCAGAGCTTAAGGGAAGGAAAATGATCTAAGCATGTTTAGGTGATATCATAAAAAAACCTCAGAGCATCTTTCTTCTTTAACACTTCATGTGTATAGTATAAAATGATCATTACAAATAACTGTACCCTGTAAAATCAGAAAATCTTTCGTTCTCTTGACTTTGAGACTGGGATGTCATTAATTATAATTTTTTTAAAAACTGGTACAGTTTTTGTCACTGTCACATGGTACAACAATGTTATAAGGACTTGATTAATAACTTCAAGTAGCATAGCTTTTACTGCTGATGGCTATATCATTTAAAGTAACTGCAATTTTTTAGTTGTAAATTGACAACTTTTGAATAAAATTGGGCTTGTTTAATATGCAGTTTCTTTGTGTGTAGAATTGATTTTTCTTCGTACAAAATTATTAAGCAAGACTTAATTTCAGAGGAGTTTCTCATGTGTTTGCATACTGAATGTCAGCTAACATTTTAAGCTGGTATTATGCCTGTAATTATAACTTTATCTATAACTACATGCAGTGGTTCCAGCGAGGGTTAGTTGTCCAGGAATCCTGTATAAGCCCACAAGGAATTTGAAGGCGGGATGATAAGAGAAAGGAAGTAGTACTACCACTTTGGTAGTTGGGTACCTGAAGCAGTCTGTACGGTGTTCCGGAGTGTAAGCACTTAAACATGTGTTCTTTAACTTCACACTTATGAGTAATCTTATTAAGTGCAGGGAACTCTTCTGCATAAATGTCTGCAGGATTGGACATGCCAAAACAAGAAGTGGCTCAGACTAAGATCTTCCTAATTAAAGGGAAGCTCTGTTACTCTTACATTACTTGGCTTTTTTTTTTTTTTTTAATGAAAATGAAGGAATTGGGAAAACTGGATGTGAATCTCTGTTTTTCTAGCAGTGTTTCTTTACCTAATAGTTCTGTTAATTGTTTTGCAAGTTTCTTGTTGAAGTACTAGCAGTAGATTTGTTTGTGGGAGCTTCAAAGCAGTACAGTTTAAAAGGAATTAGAAGCATGTCTGTCTGTGAATGAAGTGCAGCTAAACTTGCTCAGTTTGTATGTGATTTTAAAATTTTAAGTTTCTAACTTGAAGGCACTGTTGGAGAGAACTGGCTACACTCTTGATGTGACTACTGGACAGAGGAAGTATGGTGGACCTCCTCCAGAGTCTGTATATTCAGGACAACAACCTTCTGTGGGTACAGAGGTAAGAAGGAGAAGATGTTAATGCAGATGTACACTTACTCGTTGGAAATGCTTTTTGTAAACAGTGCTTTGTATGTCTGCTGTAGATATTTGTGGGCAAGATTCCAAGAGACTTGTTTGAAGATGAACTTGTTCCATTATTTGAGAAAGCTGGACCTATATGGGATCTCCGCTTAATGATGGATCCACTAACTGGTCTAAACAGAGGATATGCTTTTGTCACTTTTTGTACTAAAGAGGCAGCTCAGGAAGCTGTTAAACTGGTAAGTTTTCTTGGATTTTTTTCAATTTTGATGAAGTACACGCTGGCTTAGAAGCAGTTGTCCTCCTGGTCCTACTGCTTAAATGCTTAAGGTGAAACTGTTATTGTTAGATCACTTCATAAATTTAACTAGGTGTTAAATTTATTTCCTCATTGCATGTAAAGATTCTCTGACTGCATTAGGGATAGGGGGAAAAAAAGCTGATGGATTGCTGTTTGGTCCAGTTAGATGAGCCTTTATTACTAACCAAAGTGGTATTAGCAGTAGCGACTTCTGAGCTGTCTGCATCTGTGTGAGTTCTGGAGAGCAGCAGTGTTGGGGTTGCTGTGGTACAAGGGCACTGCTGGTCAGGGTGTCTCACTCCTGGTGTGTTTCTGCACCAGCAGGGGGCCTGTGCTGGAAAAATGCTTCAAAGTCACAGAATTTTATAAGGTACTTCAGATGGGGAAAAAATGTCTCTTGAGCATTGAAGGTCTGTTCTGTTTGCTGCAGCTGACAGGAAAACATCATAAATCCTGCTAGTATAAGGAGCATTCCCTCTGTTTTATACAGAGGTATGAAATAGTTTGATATGGTATACTCCTAATGAGCTTTTCAGGTTTTATGCATGAAGTACCCATCACTAAAGAAGAGGATGGGGAGAAACACCACAGTGCCTTTATTTTCCTGGCTAAGTTAAATTTGGATTTTTTGAGCTGATTACTGCTACACTACTATGGCCAAGATGAGTGTGTGTGGTACGACTTGCGAGTGCTAATCGTACACATTCTGAATTGTACTGATACTGTGTTGCTGTAGTAGGGTTAACATACCTTGTTTTGTAATGAGGTTTAGCTTAGACTAAGGTACCCTATTGACATATAGGTCAATTGGTGGAGACAAATCAAGCTGAAAATGCACATTTGTTTTGTGAAAGCACACAAATACCTGCAAAAGTGGAAGTACAAAACCAATGTGGTATATGCTGATTAGCGTTTTAATTAAGAACAGTTGGTTGTTCCAGTGTGCAGTCAGATATACTGAGGATAACTGTGTGTTCTCTTTGTACTTTTCATTGTCAACCTAGCTGTTCAGAGTGTGTGTGAACTCTTTAAGAGTTAACTTTTAAAACTTAGCAGAACAGTGAATCAAATCATGTAAGTTCTCAGAGGCACCTAGTAAATGAAGAAAAACAGTTTTTCTTCATTTATCTGGATTATGCTTAAAGGCAACATGCTCTGGAGAGTCATTCAAGTCATGTTTCCAGAAAAGTAACATGAGATCCTAGCCTCAGTCTTCCACTAAACTATACAAGAGAAGGAGCTGCTTGATGTCCCTTTATGTCTGATCTTTGATATGCAGGAAAAAAGCACACTCTGTTCTGCTTGCCAGTTAAATAGCTGCTGAAGGTAATAGGTGAGCAGTGTTGCAGTTGATGGAGCAGTCTTTCAACCTTGATGCTAAACTCTTAGAAAGTAGTGTTAGTCTGAAATTGGGTTATGTGGTGTGTGTCAAGTTTTTTTGGAGTTATTTCAACCATAGTTGACTGGCTAGTTTGGTATATAAGTTTCCCAAGTTATGTAGAAGTGGTTTGCAGGAGTATTAGCAAGTTGTGGCTGTTGAGTTCAGCTGAAAATTTTAGGTCTATGACTTGTATTAGTTAACACATGCATGGGAGATATTGCTGGAAGACCTCTTCAAAACACTGAACACTTGGTCCTAGCCATTTTCATAACCTGTTATTTTAACGGATGATGTTCTTTTTGATACTGCGTGTAATCTTCTCAGGTGTATACAACTTCCCAGCTTTCTAGACTCCTTGGTATAATGGTTCTGTTACTCTCATCTTTTTCCAAGAAGCTTTTTTTTTCAGGACAATATAGAAAAAATGAGATTAGAAGTAGATAGAGACAGCTGTGTTTTTGTCAATACCCAAACTACAGTAGAGAATTAACTGACCTGTCTTCTGGATCTTGGAGTTGATGTAACATATTTTGCATACAATTCATGTTTGTGTGGCTGATGTATGTATCTTCCACAGTCTGTAAGTCAACTTAATGTAAAACCGAACTAAAATTTCTGGATATGCTTAATGTTGACTTACTTTATTTGTTAACAAGAAGAAGTCTTGCAGTTCAAAAGGCTGAAGTCTTGATTTTGTTTATGCATGTGCATTTTTAAGCCACTTAAAATTAATTACTTCTCATATCTGTAATTCTTCTCAGTATCAGGCCATAGTGTGACTCCATTTTTGTCTTAAACACAAGCCAGAACTATTTTAAACACAATTTAGGGAATTCTCTCCTTTTTTTTTTATGACTAGTATTTAATTCAGTGTGGTTAACCCTTTGCTGGTTAAGTAGAAATGGCATCTCAGATGTTCACACAAGCATTCACTGTCAAAGTATGATTTTTTTTTTGATCTTTCGCTTTTCCCCTGTTAATATGTTTGCTTTACTTTATTCAGTTTAAGAATTACAACTCCGGTTGTGTTCTTTTGCACACATATTCAGTTCTCCTTCCTGTTTCATAAGAAGTTGCTAGAGTTAGTTTTTTGAAAGATTTCTGTGTGAATAAGGTCACTGTAGATATGTACAGAATAAAAACTTTTGAGGTGAAGCTTGTAGGAAAACATACTGAAAACTATTAAAACATTCAGTATATTTTTAACTAGAATTGGTGTAAGCTTGATCAGAATGGATGTACAGGTGAGTTAAGTAGTTTGCCAACTATGTGTGGAAGTACAACTTGCAATTTGCTCCTAATAAAGTAAAATTGGTAGTGAAAATTTAAGTCGGTAAAGTTACAGGACAGACCTTCTGCATATTTTGACTTGTTAGTAAGTTCTTACATAAGTCAGTAGGAAAAAACCAAAATCATTATATTGTCTAGAGGGTGGCAATCTCTGCTAGTGACTTCAGACACAGATTCCATGGTGACAGGAGGGGGAAGCAGTATGCTGACATAGCTGCTTTGGTAGCCTGTTTTGGCACTTTACCCAGATGATGATCTGAACCTTTTTATGGCTAATCTGAGTTTGCAGATGGTATGCAAACTATTTACCTAAAAATCACCAGCTTGATGCTCAAGAACACCTAACTGAAGATTGTTTTCTCTGTGTAAAGAGAAACATGCAGTGAAAAATGGCAGTTAATACATTTGGAGGATGAAAAACTACTAGAAACTATCAGTGGATCTGCAGTGTGGTAGAAAATAATTGTACTTTGTTCATTTTACTCTCATACAATTTACTGAGTTGTACAAGAGACTCTTAGATTAGATTAGATGTGCAGCCAAACTTTAGTGTTAGACTTTAGTTGGACAATACTTTATATTATCCATATAGAATAGAGTGTTTCATTTAGAAGGGACCTGCAACGATCATCTAGTCCATCTGCCTGACCATCTCATGGCTGACCAAAATTGTTGCTGTCATCTTGATCATCAAGGGCATTGTCCAGGTGCCTCTCTTAGACTGCGACAGCTTTGGGGCACTGACCACCTCTCTAGGAAGCTTGTTGCAGTGTTTGAGCACCCTCTCAGTTAAAAAAGTTTCCTAATGCAAGGAAATGTTCCCTAGTACATTTCAGTTAGTGAAGAATCACTTTCACAGTGATAAACTGTCAGCTTCTTTAAAGATGTTTCTTTAGAAGACTTCTTTTTTTAGCTAATACAATTTGTCTTTTCATTAATGTATATGCTTATTAGTCATGATAATATATAAACAGTCTTGCTATGCAACTAGTGCAGCTCCTACTGCAGTTTCTTACTTAAAAATCAGTTATTCCTCTGCCACATGGGCAACAAATATGGAGATAGAAGTCCTTTGTTGTCTCCTGCTATGTTTAGAGACATAATTCATTTTGAAGATGTCACTCTGTGTCCTTTTCACACGTACAGTTCTCCTTTTTGCTCACTTTTGGTGCAGTTACCTAGGTTAGAAAATTTTCAGTGGTGGAGTTTTTGTTTGCCCAGGATAAATATAAATAAACATCTTCTACCAGGTTTTATTGCACAAAAAGCATGATGAGGTGGAGGATAACTAGCTTATGTAGTAAGATTTACTATCAAGCACAAAACCAGTAATAGAATAAATAGCTAGATGAAACTTTAAAAATCTGTCCTGCTACTTGGCAACAAGATGTTGACCACAAAATTCGTTTTCTTAGCTAGGGAACTGTCTGTTGCAGGGCTCCCAGTTAGAAGTGGGTTGATGTACCAGCAGTTGTCCTCTCTGCTGCTTATTTGGATGATGCATGTCTGTTTCTGCATCTCAATGAAAGGCATTTTCTGATGTTTTCTTAACAGATGTCTACAGTAACACTTTTTTTTTCCCCTTAAACTGCTGACTTGTTCAGGGTATCTTCCAGATGTTATGGGAGAAGCATTTTAACAGAAGTCTTAGGATTTCAAGTCATTAGAAAGTTGTTCTTGCTGTTGACTGTCTTTACATGTGTAATGTTTATGCTTTGGAAAGTATTTGCCAATTCCTCTTGAACATTTTGTGGAGAAGACGATCACAACTGTTTCTTTTGTTAACTGTGGAACTTCAGAAGGGAATTTGACTTTCATTGCAACTCATGTCTTGTATTACACATAAATCAAGAATTTATAGCTACAGCCTATAGAGGAACTTGCATTTTTTTTCTGCATGGTTGTGAAGGGAGAAGCCTTGACCTTGATGACTTGCATGATTCTATATGAAAAAGTCTCCAAAGAAAAAGATGTTGAGAGACTTGAACAAGAGAGGAAGAATAATCGTTGGCTGAAATGGTGGAGATGCTTTAGAAAACATAGGTATAGTTCAGCGTAGTTGAGTGTGCATTGTAAAAATGTGTTAAGCTGCAAAAATTTATTATATTGCTTAATTCTGGGTTTTCCAAAGTTAAATATTTGGTATGCTGCTGTTGAAGGGGGGGTGAAAATTATTTGTAACTGATGATTGTCCAATAATTTTTTTTTTGCAGTACAACAACCATGAAATTCGGTCTGGAAAACACATTGGTGTATGCATCTCTGTTGCCAATAATAGGCTTTTTGTTGGCTCTATTCCTAAGAGTAAAACCAAGGAGCAAATTGTTGAAGAATTCAGCAAAGTAACAGGTGAGTCAGTAACTAGGTTTTATAGAGCTGGAATGTGTCAGATGTGGTCATTGATGAGCTCTCCTTTGGCTTATAGTTGAAGGATGATGAAACCAAACCGAGACCACTCAGCATTTATCTCAACATTATGTCCTGGGGTTTGTTTGGGTGTTTTTTAAACTGTTGTTTTGCCAAGGGCTGAGATATTTGCAATGAGACTAGATGGGTGGCTCTAAGTTCTACCTGTAAAGTGTGTAATTTTTGAAAAATCAGTTCAAAGAAATTTGAATTAGAAGTTTAGTAATTTCAATACTAATAGATAGTTTAAAACTTCTCAAGGCAAAACTGAAGCAAACGGAAGGATGTAACTGGTTCTGTGCTTTATAATTCTTAAATTTAAAGGATCTATTTTTGATAACATTTGAACTTGCAAAGGTACTGTTTCTCTGTTACTGAATGATAGACTTCAGGTTCTTTGGAACAATAAAATATAGCAGCTTTTATCTTTTGTTGTTTAGACATTATGGAAAAAACATACACTGATTAGTGTTGTAACTTAAGGGTTTAAGAGGAGGATTGACAAAGTAAAACTTTTGGCTGCCCCTAGCTCCTTCATTCAGTTAGAGTATTCTTCTGTAGCTACAAAGACATCCTGCACTTTATAATGCAACTCAGTGGATTAAAAGCATAACAAATAAATATTTTATTTAATTTCAGAGGGTCTTACAGATGTCATATTGTATCATCAGCCTGATGACAAGAAAAAGAACCGGGGTTTCTGCTTTCTTGAATATGAAGATCACAAAACTGCTGCTCAGGCCAGACGTAGGCTAATGAGTGGCAAAGTGAAAGTCTGGGGAAATGTTGTTACAGTGGAATGGGCTGACCCTATAGAAGACCCAGATCCTGAAGTCATGGCAAAGGTAATAAAGCTGTAAGGGGACCATGATACATTTAAAGTGCTCTGTTCCAAATTAGGTATTTCCTGCCATTAGCCTAAAATTAAATAACATCTTTTGGCCTTCTTGACAGAAATGTTGTAGGTGTGATGATAAGAAATGAATATACCTCAGAAATTATGTGGATTTAAAAACTCTATATGGCCTTATATTATTTTGTGTTCCCGAGGCTGAATAGTGAATATAGTTCTTGCCAAAATGACGCACAGGATGACATAGTTATTTTTTTTATCCGAAAGTGATGGTGGTGACTCCTAGAGTTAAAATGGGTTTGTACCCTTGGATTTGGAAGGACAGCAATAGGGATATCATCACGGAGCATCCTTAATTATTTGTAAACCTGAAACTGTATCACTTCAGCATTAGAAAGAACGTGTCAGTGTTCAAACGTACACAAATGTATTTTCAAAGTTGCCATTAGCAGTTACTTTTGAGAAGTTAGGCAATTACCTTGTATTTGGAACTCGGTAGTTAATTTGGGGATATTAATTCCTTTTTGTACCTAGACTGGCAATATTGTGGACTTTGAATATTGAGGTGAAACTGAAGTCTGGACTGTTAACATTTTGAAGTATGTTGTAGCAGTTGTATTATATATGTGCCTGGTGTCTTAACAGAAACAAACTACCTGATTTTTTTTTCCCCCATCAGATATTGCCCAACCCTATCTTTTTTCAGTTGTGTTGTGTAGCTGAGTTGTTTAATGGAAACTCTTAGCTAGCCCATATCCTTATCTCTTTCTCTTTGCTTGCTTTTCGTCTGTGCTTTTACTCTCACCTGAGACACGTCACTTGCTGGAGTCCTACTTTGATGGACCTAGTAAGATAGCTTGGCTGGGATCTCCTCTTTGGTGAGCCATAAGGGAAAAGGGTTGGGGTGGGGGCTCATTTTAGGGAAAAAGCTGCTTTTGTAATACAGGTATTACAGAAGCTTTTGGACTATCTTGTCTGCAGATGTTATTTTTCTTGCCCAGCATGGTAGACTGTCAGCAGCAGGGAAGGAGTCTTGCAGGTCAAATTTGTGGAAGGTGGCACTTCCTAAATATGGCAGCCTGTATGTTTAGTTTCTTGGCTCAAAAGAGAAGAGACTTAATCCACCAAACTGTTAAAATAAATAAGCAGCAATTTCTGCTGATACGACAAAATAGATGGAAAGGGAATGAGAGGGGACATAATCAAGCATCTCTCCTAAGTTTGCAGATGTGCAGAGTGAAAGGCTAAAGAAATTAAGGCTTGGTCGTGGTTTGCCCCATTTACTGTACAGTTTTTTTTGAATGTGTTAATACCTTCTGTTGTTTTGTATTTGAAATGGGACATGAAAAGAGAAGAAACATGGAAGTGAAGGAAAGAAATGTAGAAAAGATGGAGAGAATCAACTTACATACATCTGGTGCCACGTGCCTAAGATAGGACATGGAGCTTGGGTTGAAGATATATGGAAAAACGAGGCTCTATGAATAATACTGAAAAAGTAGAGAACATCTGGCTTGTGTCTGAAGACAGGAACTGAGATGATAACTGGTGTCTGACTTTCCTCACTGGCTGTGTCCTTTAGTTTATTCTTGAAACAAGGAAAGTCTCTACTGCAGTCTTTCTTGACCACCTGCTGTACCTATGCAGAAGTCTGCCCCTTCTCTAAGTGTAAGGTTTATTTTCTGTTTCTTTTATATTTCTTCTAAGAGAAAGAGAAGCAGAACTGCTGCTGCAGTCAGTAATCTCCTGGATGTGAGCTGCAGGTTGGCTGTCAATGTTTCTGGCTACTGTCAGTCCAGAACAAAGGGAAAGCTATTGACCCATGTCATCTTGCACATTTGCTATGGTAGAAGGCTCTGGAGGAAACTATGACTAGGAGAAGTAGGTTGTTTTTATCAGAATAATCATCTGGTCATCAGTTTTCTTGTCAAGACTGCTAGAAGAACAAGTCCATAAGAGCAAGCTATAAGGAAGACAAATTCACATATGTAGCCAGAAGGTGAACAGTGTTCTAAACCTTTCAGAAGCAGCATGTTGTTTCATCAATATATGGACACCTATTAATTTAAATTTCTGAAATGTCTACTCAAGTCTTTTTTTTCTTTGTCCTTCTGATAAAATGTTGTGGAGAGTACTGTATGGGTAAATACTTATAATTTAAGTGGACTGTTATCTTAAAGACAAAGTAGCTTGAGCATGGCGAGGGATGGAGCTAGATTCTCAATCTAGATGGATGTGCTACAGGAGATTAGTGCTTGTGCTAACAGATCAGAGTATAATTGGTTAAGGTATTGACTTCTGCTCCAAAGTGAACTTTTTTCCAACTTCACAAGCAGCTGTGTTGATAGTTTAATTTCTCCTAAGTGTCATTTTGTTGACTTTTACATCTGTAGTCTAGCTAAATTTATTAATGTTTTACTTGATTTCTGTAGGATGGCTGAGGCTGCAGAGGACGTTCTGGAGTGGCAGGTTAAGCAGCTAAATAAAGTCTT
>VWZV01016600.1:143409-148409 GCA_013397155.1 Irena cyanogastra
AAGTCTTATGCTTGTGGCTGTCTGGCAGATTACAGGACAAGAGACAGGGCTAGTAACCCTTGGAGAATGTGGCCTGAAGTGTTTGTGCTGTAGGTAAGAGGAGGAAAAGGAGCAGATACCAGAAGTTTTGGGATAGTCTAATCTTAACCAGTTTTTTAAATGTGAGTTCTACCTTTAAAACAAAATGCTGGTGCTGGGTATATTGCTTCTTCGGAGTATCTATGGATTCCGGGTGTAATGCGTGAGCTGTAATAAAGAGGACTTCTTTTTTTTTTCCCCCTCCCTCCCTCCCTTTTTAGCTGGCTTAAGTGAAGTAAAGAATGGGTTCCTCTTCTCTCGACCTATGCTTTAACCTGCCTAATAGCTTTTACATCATCTTTGACTCATTCAGTTACACTTCTAATCAGTAACATGAGCAAAGGTGTTAAAAAAAATCAGCTGTTAGAGATTAATGGATTTGTCTACACTGGGAAAATTTAAATTAGTTGTTTTTTTACTTCTTTAAAAAACACTATATTAGTGCATCTTTTAAAAATAGTGATTATTCTATCTAGTTTTTAATCATGTCAGTCATGACATGGATTTATTAAGCTACTTAGGGTTCCTTGTGAGGTTCTAGTTTTCATCCTTTTCAAAAGGACAAGAATATGGAACATTTGTTTAAAAGTTAGCAATTTTCAAACCCATTGATTATATCACAAAATTTCCTGTAATTCATTTCCATGGAATAAGGTTAAGGTAGCAGCTAAGATATTTTATTAAAAATGGGTATTATGTATGTGTTACAATAAATAAAGGTTGCTCTTACCATTAAGACATGTAGGAGAAGCTTAATACATAATAGGAAACAGCTTTCCTTGTGGAGTTTGCTATGACTTTTGTGATCTCCTGAGAATCAGCAGGAGTAACTATTGCTAGTCTAGAGTTGATACACTGAGTTAGATTTATGGTCTGTAGTATGCCTTCTTCCAAATTCTGCATCCTATCCTAGTTCAGCTAGTGAGTGAGACAGATTTATGGAAGTCTGTCCTGGGTTTTTTTGGAACTTAATTACATGGAAGTTTTTCCAAAAAAGGGTGTCTGCATTTACTGAATTCCTGTATGTAGTGGGAGTAGAGTACAGATCTGCTTCAGAAATCAAAGCATGCTTTCCTTGGTCTTTTCACGCCTTGTGTTATTTGTGTTGACCTTCAGGGTCAGGAGTCAGTGCTGCCATGTGCAGTGTTCATTTGATGTCGTCAGCTAATTTGAAACCAGTAGGAGCAGAGAGGATGTAAGCAGAAGTTGCAGGTCTTGCAGCTGATTTGCCATTGTAGGCAGGTAAGACTGAACATTCCTTGGCAGTAGGTGATTAAACTGTCAGAGCATGGTGCTGGCATGTGGAAGGAGCTCTTCTCAACAAGTTGAGGAGTCTTGTAAATTGTGAGGACACATGGATGGCATAATGTAAACATGCTCATGTCCAGTCATTAAATGCAGCCTTGGTGTGGACACAAGGATGAATCTTTCAATACTATTGGGTCACTGATAGGTGATTCCTGATTTCCAGTATATGTTGTGTGCTATATTAAGTAAGTGTTTATTTCAAGCCTTTGTCAGACTACTCTAGATTTTCCTTTATCCTATGCAGTTGCTGATAGATGAAACTTTATGTTGATGATTTAGTCCATGTCAGGCAGTCAACAGTTGGATGATTACCTGCCTTTCTGATTTTAGAAGCTGCGGAGCAGTCTTTGTGTAGGTAGCTTAAGAGTCGTATTGCATGCTTTAGTGAGCCGGGGGAGGGAATAAACTTCCAGAGTTATTTGGAGGTGACTCTTCTCAAGGGAACCGCACAGTTTGACTTTTGAGAAAGTTGAAGGGCGACTCACCAGTGTCAGCCTTAGTATGCCCCTCTGTCTGCAGTTCTGTCTTCTAGCAATGGCTTCAGGTCACTGAGTGCCCCTCAGGCAAGCACAGTCCTGACATTAGGTGTTTATGTAGCTATAGCATGGGAACCACAAGTTAAGCAGCTTGAAAGCTGCTGGCCTGTCACCTTTGACCTAGATATTACAGTGATGACTGTTCTGCAAATAACTGAGCTAAAGCCTGTCTGAACAATTACATGTTTTGATAAGTTAATTGTTTTGTGTGTAACCAATTCTGGTTACCTTCTCTCAAGTTCGATAGTGTTCTAGGTTGAAGATAACTGCTGCTAGGATCCTTTTAAACACTAACACAAATTGGATTGACTTTCAGGATACTAATACTTATGTAATCATGTTTGATAACAGATCAAATATTTCTGTCATGGAATTTTGGAGCTAACTCATGCTATGTGACTATTTATATGTACATATTCATATATATGTATATAAAATGCTGTACAAAAAATGTATTTCAGTACTGCCAATAGCAGTAACTTGCAAAGCTTCATTTTGTGTTTTGAAATTAGATCATACTTCTAAGTCCTTTTTATTTTTTTTTATCCCTCTTAGGTAAAAGTTTTGTTTGTACGCAATCTTGCCAATACTGTAACAGAGGAGATTCTAGAAAAGGCCTTCAGTCAATTTGGAAAGCTAGAACGAGTGAAGAAGCTAAAAGACTATGCTTTCATTCATTTTGATGAACGGGATGGTGCTGTAAAGGTAAGTGAAGAGGACTGTGACTGTGTATGTGTTGTAAGTAGTGTTGTTAGAAGCTGCATACTCCTTTCTAACTTGAGAAAAAGCTTTGTCTGGAGAAATGGTAACACACTGTCAGTGATAACTTTGTCCTCTGTGGGTGTCTCCTAGGATGATGCAATTCCAGCTTGAAAAGTGGATCTTAAATCCACCTGTATTAAGTAATTCTGCAGATGAGCTTTTAAGATAAGAATGTTGTTACCATTTGAAACTCAACTGTCAGAAGTTGAATGACTCTTCTCACCAAATTATTGGTAGAAAACTAAAGCAGTTTCTCTAGGGCAGGTGATAAAAACTTAGGTAATGTTTTTAATTTATTTTTCCAAGAAAAAACCCTTTTTTTTTTCTTTTTTTTTTTTTTTTCTTTTAATGAGGGGTGCGGAGCAATTTAGTAATTGTCATTCCTGGATTTTGCTAGCCCAGCCTTGATGTCATGTGTTGTTAAGGAAGGGAAAGTGTAATTCCCCTCCTGCCTTGAGTGTATGCAATATTTTTATGGATGCAGGATACAGAGAGATTCAGTTTTTCTTATATATCCCTATGTCTTAAAGCAGATGCTTAGGAAGATGATGGGAAGAGTCTTAGTACCATATATATCCTGTCAGGGCTTAGCTACGTAAAGTCCCTAAAAGTGGTAGAATCTTTAGGATTCCTCTGCTCAAAATTAACTTGTAGTAATAACTGTGGCCCATGGGAATTGTACATGGCAGGGAGGGTAGAGGAGGAGTTGATGGTTTGCTGTTGGTTTTGCATTTTTTTTGAGGAGAGGTTTGTGGGGAGGTTGGGGCTGTGGATCTGTAGAGGAGTTGGGGTTTTTTGTGGTTGGTTTGTTTTCTCCTTGTGATCAGAATGACTCTTTAATTTTTGGCTTCTGATTGAAAAAGAAAGTGATATGTATTACAAGTAAAATAAAAGAATAGCAGAATATACTGATCTCTACTGTTTGCAGGTGTGCTGACATTAGGAATTCATTCATGGATTACAAAATGTGCACTTTCAGAGGACAGTTCTGTCACTTTGTTAATTGTAACAGCTTGCAAAGATTGAAGCTTGTTTTCAGTTTCGAGAGAGAGATTCCTAAACTGATAGATGAAGTCCTGGCTTTGAGAGCCAAGTTCAGAAGTTCAGAAGAAACAAATAACTGGAGCCCATAATACTATACTGTCTGATTGTTTACATTTTTTCTTAACTTTATATTGTCATTTTAGCTCTGGATAACAAATTTAAAAATGCATACTATAAAAGATAGAACAAAATTAATAACTTCAGATACGCTTGGAAGTATATTTAAAATCTGGTTAATTTCTTTCAGGCAATGGAAGAAATGAATGGCAAAGATTTAGAGGGAGAAAACATTGAAATTGTTTTTGCTAAGCCACCAGATCAAAAAAGGAAAGAACGGAAAGCTCAGAGACAAGCGGCTAAAAATCAGATGTAAGTGTAAATGCATGTAGTTATGTTGTATTGCTTCTGAAAGACATGTCCAATCCTGTCGTATTAGAACATCTACATTTTAGTAGATACGCTGTAGTGTATACAGGTTTTCTGACTTCTCTGAAAAATGTTGGATTTATTTTTGTTTGCACAAAATCCAATAGTAGTGGTGTTTAGTGATAATTTAGGTACTGTTCTTGCTCTGCTTATTGAGTGTGAGAGCACTGGAGGAACTGCCTGAAGGTCATGAAACATACATACTTCTCACTTTTTATTCTAAATTTTCCTGTACTTCTGCAGCGATGTCGTGTGGATGAACTTAGCATTGTGTGTTCCTCTCAGCAGGCTTAGTAGTATTGATACAGCACCCCCTCTTTAATAAATTACTCACTGAAAGGAATGTCCTGATATTCTTTCTTGCCACTTCCAGAAGATCCATCTGCCCACAAAGCTTATGAACTCATACTGATAGAGATCTCACACTAGTAAATGCTGAACATGGTTAAAAACAAACAAACAAAAAAAGCAGTTTATTGCTGGTGTGTTCTGCTTAATGATCTCATGTGTTTCCTCTTGGATATCTTCCTTCTTTCTTAACCATATTCCCTCCCCCACCTTATTTCCAAAAATAGCTTGGAAGTGCTGTTGTGCAGCATCCAAGAAGATGCAGTAGTGAGGTTGCAAGATTAATAGAGATCTCCACATGGTGACCTACTGTACACGTGAAATTGATTAAGTTTGTCCTGCTTATAAGTTCTCGTAACTTTTTTAGCCTTTTTGTTCTTCCTTGGGCATCTGGTGTTACTGTAAGAAGTGAATTTCTTCTTTCTTTAGCTTGTCTTCTGTGCTAGGCAGGCCTTTTCTGTTCTGCTTAAATCTTTTGCTGATACAACTGTACTTCTT
>VWZV01016600.1:153409-165989 GCA_013397155.1 Irena cyanogastra
TTTTCCCCCAAGTTTTCTTAGTTAAGGATTCCAAAAGTGGTATTCACAAATTCTTGCATTTAAATTTTTATTGCAGTGGTATAGATGAATACCATCATTGGTATCCTTAAATTTTATTTCTGCTCATGAAGGTTAATCATGATTGTCTATTTAGTAATCACTTACGAATTGTGTTCAGATACAGCAGTTTCAGGTGTAATCATCAGAGCTGGTTAGTCAGGCATTCCAGATAGTGGTTCTTTTCAGAACCTTTTTTAAAGGGTTGGTTAACTACCTCAGTAGCAGAGGATTGAACTATACCCTGTCTGTACTGTACATAGAAAATCTTTGTAGATAAAAGCAAGGCTTGTTTAATATGATATGAGGGTAAGATTATAATATACCAAATGTAACATTCTTAGTTGCCTTTAGTTCCAGAGGCTTTGTAAGACTTCCTCATGACCATCATAACAGGCCTTGCTTTTGTCGTATTTTGTGGCTGAAAAAGCAGCCTTGCTTCTTCAGATATTGTAGTTATTTGGATGTATAATAGTTTAGCAAGATGTTACTTTTGTAAGACATCAGATGTTCAAAAAAAGTGCATCAGCAACTTGTACTAAATACTGCAGTGTCCCTTTATAAAAGGTCAGACTAAAACTGACAACTGTACAGTGAAGCCTGACATTTGGATATTTTGAAGTTTTTCATAAATCATAGAATAGTATATGGCTGTAGTTTAGCTTTTTAGGTAAAAGGTATGTTTTCATTAGTGCATTTCTTATTGCTGATCACTGTAAAAACATGTGGATCAGCTTTCCATTTCTCTTACGCAGATCATGATAACCTGTAGAGTAGAGTAGAGTACAATCATTTGTGCTATGTTTTTAATTTTCTAAAGCACCTTGATGACAGTGAGTGTTCAGTGGTGAAGCATCCTCTATTGAACCACCCTTAAAAAAAAGACAAAAACAGAACCTTGCCAAGTCTGGTTTCATATAGGTAAAAGATAGATAAAATTATGACTTACTTTGGACTTGGCATGAAGAGTTCCCTTAACACCCTTCACAAAGGGATACTGCAGTTATACTACATACCCATAGGCACCACAATGAAAATTGAAGCTTATACCTAATTAAGGTTTTATACACACCAGTTCCCCCAGTAAATGCAAATTTTAACAAAATTAGACATGTCATATGTTGAAAATGCTCATGGCAAACAATCATTTTGCATTCCTGCAAATAAAATTGTTTTATACTGTAAGCTGGAGGCGAGTGTAACTTATTTTTGTAATAAAGTTTTTATTTTTTTTATGTGTCATTAATATAAATGTGTGTTAGTACAGAGATCTTCTGGTTAAAAACTTAGAATCGCACACATTTCAGTATGTTTACTTGTATTTACATAATTTTTAGAATAGTGGTTGCCAATAGTCTGTATGTTTTCACATTAATTGATTTTTTTTTTGTTATCTTAATAAACCATTTTAGTATGTTGTATGTCAATTACTGGGATAGCTGGGACATAAAGTGTAATTTAAAATTGTCAAGTATTCATTGGAATATGTAAATGTGCCTTGCCAGTTTTGAACTTTAAGACAAAGTAAGTGAACAATGGTGAAATGAGTAGTCAATGCCTAAGAGACATTTGCTACCAGAGTTTCATATACTGCCCTTGCTAAAGAAAAGAAATTTCTTCCTCAAATTTGAGCACAAAACTTAACAGTTGCATTAGCTTCTGAATTTTGAAATCTACTTAGAGAAATTAGGCTTATGGAAAGTGGGTTTTCTAATTGTAGCCTTAAGTATAATTTTGAATTTCAATGTAATCCTTGGTGCTGGCATTCCCAGTGCCAAGGAGTTTAAATGCTCCCTTCAAAGAGGTTGCCATGCCTACTGGCACTTTTACTGTCATACGGTTTTATAAGGAACACTGTCAAGATGTGGAAACCAATTTTGAACTTGCTATGAAATGAAACACTGGGGGCTGTAGGAGAGGGAAAGTCCTCAGATTTCTTAATCTTGAAATCTCTCCATTGCTGAAAAACTTAAAACACTTGTTGGATCACAAGTGCTAGTGACTAGTTCTTAGTCTGGAAACGTGTTGCGGGGGATAATACGTTTATGGAATTGTAACAGTAGATGGAACTGCATAAAAACATGGCAACTAAGGCACTATGTGTGTTGAAATTGTGGATTAAATCCCTAATTTCAGCTCTAATAAAAGCATGGGGGGACGACTATTTAAAGAAAAGAAAAAAGGCAAAATTGACAGGAAAGTTTTTAATGGAATGCAAGCAATGGTGAGTGAGCAAAATACCAAGATCCTGACAGTGTTCCCTCTAATTATGAATTCAAGCCATTATAACTTTTACAATTAAATATGATTTGCACTGTTCTGATATTGGTGCAGTTTTTTAGAAAAACTACCAGAAAACTAAATTGCATGTGGTGATTAATATTGTGAAAAAAACCTAAAATCAAAAAAATGTTATTTTTCAAAGCTTTAAATTTGATTGTTTAAAGAAAAAACATTTAGTGGGAATACTGGTGAGAATGGGCAAGTGCATATATACAACATCAGTTTGGTTGCACTTGGGTGTTGGTAAACTTGAAATGTTCTACAGCAATAATGCATCTCTTGGGGGTGCTTTGGTGACAAATGAACATTTGACACAGTTCTTTTTGGCATGTTGAAGGCAAGTTTTGACTTAATATAATCTGCTGCCTCTGTTTATTCTCGTAGGAGGCTTTCTTTACTGAAACACCTGCAAAGGTGCGTAAGTTGCGTAGTTCCACATTGGTTTGTAATGTGTTTCAAAATTCCAAGTCTAGTTGAATTTAATAAGAAACCGGAAACTGCTGCAGCTTAACACTTCTGGTTTATAAACACTCCAATACACAGCTTTTTAAATTATACTCCTGTTTTAATACTCATTTTTGTTTGAAAGGTTTCATATAGGACATGCAACTGTACTTTTTTTTTCTCTCCAGTTTTTAAAGAGGAGATTTGTTATGACCCAGAACTTAAGTTTGTGTTTATACTGTTGGAGGAAGGCTGTTACTACAATAAGATACTAAGATCAGTTTCTGAATTTCTGCGTTGTACAACTCTTATGTAAATACTGTCTTTAAAATCTAAAATAAGGAATACTAATTCTGTTCGTGTTGGGGTGAGGGGTATGACATAGTCTAAAATAAATGTAGTGTCCTCTAAAAGCAGGATTCCCAACTTCAGGATAGAAATATTATACATGGCTGCAACTTTTTATTCCCTTGTGCCTTTGATTATTCTTCTTCAGAGGCTTAACTTTCCTGTTCAGCCTAGCAATTATTTTAGTGCTTCCATATGCCAATGAGGGGAGGCTTTTTTTTTTAATAAATAAAACTGAAAGGCAACATGGAGATAAACACACAGAACATTTTCACGAGAATGTGTTTAAATTGATACACTGCACAACATTAAGACTGTTATTCCCTCACATTAGGGAGATATTAGTGGAAAATATTAATTGTTTAAAATGGAGTAGCAAGTTTTGAAGTAGACAATGAGGCAGTGAGCTTGACAAGACAGTTTTCAGACAACCGAAATGGGTTAATTGCAAGCTTGAGTCTCCGTTCATGCCCTGAATCTTATGATTCCTGACTATCGCTATTTGGATTTAATGGACATAAGTGTCTTTGTGGAGTGTCTTGCTGTATTAACTCCAGCACCAGCACATAACATCTCTTGTCTGGGGCTAACTATTCGGATTAGTTGGGCATAGGAAACACCAGGTTGTACTTTGCCATTTGCTCTGTCAGATGAAAATGGGATGTGGCAACAGAAGAGGAAGTTGAGCTGAAGATCCCTTGATCCTTAATACAGGTAGTGGGGGAAGAAGGAATAAATTACTGTCACTTTACAGCCATCTAGTACAAACAAACTGCTTCCCAGAAGCTCTGATGTTAAAATCTTTCCAGGAGCCTGATTTTCACAGTTTGCAAGTGTGAAATCCATGGGATGGAAGAGTGACTGCTTTGATGCCCCTTTGTCTTGATTGTTACAAAAGAGAGAATTGTTGAAAAGTGCCACTAGGACTAAGTTGTTAGTTTACTGCCAGTTTGGAGAGAGATGATTGTCTCATGTAATGATACCTTTTTCTTGCCAATATATAACTGGTTACTAGTTTTTCCATAAAATACATATTATTTAATGGCCAACTCCTGAGCAGATGCTGCACAGCTGAGCTCATCTGGATACGTTGGGTTATGTGATTTATTTATAGCAATCTTGATGAAAGCTTCTTTAGATGGTCAGACTTCCAGGTACCTGGTAGAAGCTTTTTTTTTTTTTAAAGTAGAAAAAGAAAAGTATGTGTGAAGTCTAGAAAATGCAGTCATAACATGTAGGTAATAGGTACTTAAATGCAGATTGAATATTTAAAAGTTTGAATCGCAAAATACATTTCAGTTCAGGTAATTGTTCGTGAAGTTTGGTGTCCATGCTAAAGCCAACACTTGTATTTAAACAATCATTTAGGTAAAACTTGGAGTGTCAAAAATCTAATTCCCCATAGTCTGAGTGATTAATTTGGCTGATGATTGGTGACAGTTCCCTATGCACAGTTAGCGTGACAGTGTATTTGCTTTGGTCACTAACGTGTAGAAAAGATATAGACTCTTACTCCTGGTTTTCTTTGCACTAAGGAAGTTACAAAATGCACTCTTAGTTCTGCTGCATAGTCAGTAGAATAGTCTGTCATTTGACTGCACAGAAGATAATGGTAAGTAAAAATAGACTTTCTAGTACTTAAATGACTTGCAGTACCTAAAATGCAACTTCAGTAGACTGTTTGATTCCTTATCTGCAGTGATTATCCCAGATTTGTGCATTTTAACTCTTCATTTTAGTGTGTCTGCTTCAATGCCAAGTGAATGTTGAGTGTAATCTGACACTGTTTAGTGTTAAATATTTCAGATCTAAAAATGTCTTAAATGCTTCATAGGTAATTCAGTATCTATTTTTACACTAATGAGTTAGTAATAACAGTAGTTTCAAGATTTTTACATAAACACAAGTCATCTGTTGAAAGCCAGGAATGGAATGTATCAGATCCTGAGTTTCTGGTTCCAAGTGTCATGCTTTCAGTATTGTTCTACCATCTAAAGTAACAGTTTTCAGGGGTTTTTTTTCTCTTTAGTGGGATGAGGAATGTACCTAATTCTGTCACTCGTAATGGTTATTTAAAAATAACTACTATTACTAAGTGTAATGAATTTGGGATTAAAAAGATTCCTCCTTGGGAATTTGACAAAGATAGGTTTATAGATGTCCCATCAGTAAAATAGGGCTTTTATTAAGCAATGTCAACATACATTAAAGTGAAGCTGTATTACAAAACACTGTTGAGAGCTAGCATAAAATAAATTATAGGTAATATTTTCATGATGCAGATGTGTATTACAATTCAGAGATGATTTTAACATTACAGTATTTGAGATGACAGATGAAAATACGTAGTCCCCACATCTGGAAAGCCAAAGTGGCCATTAAAGGATTGTTCCTGTTTCAGATTGCGGTCAAAGGGTTCCTTTGGATATTGTAATTAAATGTTTTTTCTTCTAGCACAGATAGTTGTTTTGACAAGCTAACCTGTTTCCAATCCACAATTTTCAACAGAATTTTGAGTTTTGTATGTGTGCTTAAGTTGATACTTCTAGCAGAAGACAAACAGTGACAATCACTGATGAGTCTTTCACTTGGAAGTGACCAGTGTCTAACTGCCTTAAACTAGTCTAGTGAAACCATCCTGTGTTTATGTCATCTGCAGTTACAGAAGTGTGATCTAACACTTGCTTTTGAACTAGTGAGATGCTTAAAAGCTGCCTTGAAGAAAACTGGCATATATGTTGTTAAAATCTGTCAGAACTTGCAGATGAAGAAATATGATGTGTGTTTCATGCTAACAGAAATGAAACATAAATAACACATAAGGGACAGGTGGTCATAACTTCTCTGATTAGGAGACTTGATGGTATAATAAGGCTTTAGGTGGCTTCAGGCATTAGCAGTGCTATGCTCCACTATTTTCTCATAATATTAACACAACCCCTAAGGAAAAAACCCCAACTCATTATGGGACTAACTCCACTGAGATCAATCTTCCATTTAAGAAGGATGTGTAAGGTCTTAAATCCATTGGATTTAACATAGTGTTTTCAGCTTGGGTTTGTATAGATGTGACCTTACAGTGGGAATGGTGTAATAAATGGCAGTTTGCATTTTTGCTTAATGTTCCACTAACTTGAAGTTTTGGTTTGTTCAGGTGGCCATGTTTCTATCCAAGAAAATGATCTTGATATTCATATGTCCTGAACTGGTCAGTAAGTCTTAGACCCTAGTAGTTAATTTGAGCTAGTTGGCTTTGTCTTAGGTTAACTGTTAAAATCAATACAGGTTTCTACTAGCAAGTAAAGAATTTTGTTTTCATAATGGCAGTATATAAACGTTCACAGTTTATTGTCTAAAGTGTAACTTTTCTAAATCATACTGCTTTCATCGAGTGATGAGTGGAGTATACAGATAAATAGTGAATAAACATTGCTAACTAAGCTTTTTGGCAAATAAAGCCTGCCAGTCTGTAATGCAGTTTGAGGTGCATGAAGGTGTACCTGCCACGCGGGTACAGATGGCATTGCGATGTAACAGGCAGTGGTCACATCTCAACAAGGTGTGCACAAACTACCTTCAGTGATGGCCTGTGCTAAAGCAAATTATGGGGTATTAAAGTGTGCTAAAATGCTTCTGTAGTTTTACTGTGGAGCTAGTAAAGAACAGCTACTAATAACTGGTACAGCTGCAGATAGATGAGGATCAACTGCAAGTTTTGTAGTCTCTGGAAGAACAAGAGACAGTCACACGTAGTGTGTATTACAAGTTTCTAAATCCTTGTGAAGCAAACTTTTTCTGCTTTAATACGTGAAGATTAAAACATGTACAATTGAAATTCTTAATGCAGTTCAAGATAGAATAACTTAGCAATTCTGGCTTGAAGTTCAGATGGCTGGGTGTAGTTAGAGCCCATAATCGAGGCATGCATTTTAGAATCAAGATTATTTTTTGACTGTTGAGAAAGACTGAACTGTTTAACAGCAGGGCCAATCTTAGAATGCCTAGTTAGCAAAATGTAGAATGTAGTTAGCAAAAATGCATGTACTGCTGGGGGTGGATGGAGGGAGACACAACCAACCCACAGGAACCGAAACACAAACACCCCCTCCAATACCCGTATCCTCTGACCCTGAAAGATGTTTAGGAAGAAGACAATATTCATTACTTTCTAAGGGCAGTGCAATCTAAATAGATCATAGGTGTTGGAATTCTTAGATATGCGGCAGGCAAGATTAATGTGATAATCTTGGAACTTCTGCCTTTCCACCACATGGTAAACGTAATGTAGAGAGATCTCAGGTTTCACAAATGAACTAAAATTGTGGTTAATGTTCACATTAAGAAAGAACAGACATGTCTTGACTCAGACAACTGGAAGGGCAAAAAGTGTCTCTGTGAAAAGAAAAACTTGCAGGGTCTTCTGTAAATACCTCTCTTCTTTCTCAAGCAACATTGACAGCTAGGGAGTTCCTCCTCAGAAGAATACCAATGGGTTTGTCTTGTATGTAGCAGTTTGGCCTAGGACTTATCACAAATACTCCCCATTTTGGAAAGCTCTTAACAAAGTGTTTTATTATATTATATATTTATATTATTAGCTCCCTGAGAAAGGGAAAATAAATGAAACAGTTTGAAAAAGAAATCCTCTCCCTGTGGGCAAAAGACAGCCATCAAATATGCCTGAACTACACTACTGGCAAGTTTCTAATCTAGGATTAAAGAAAAAATAGGGACATAACCTGGCAAACCACAGCATACAACAACTTCATTCAGCTGTGTTACAGCTTTGTAGAGTCTTCCCTGCCTCTAACCTGTCTGTCCTTTTCCTGTGAAAGGTAGGTACATTCTTTAGCCAGGCACCATTTACCAGCCACAGCATGATGAGGGGAATGTCAGGTGATGGATCTTGGCCAGATGGAAACACCAGGTTAAAAGCAGACAGGGCCCTTGGACTATATGTCACAAGGTAAGAATATCTTGTCCTGGCTGTTATAATCATCAGGGCCACTTTATCTTGATATTTATTTCAGAAGAAAATTGTATTTCTGTAAGAGAGGAGGTTTTAAACAGCAAAATACTGTGAAGGTAGAAGTAACATGAAACGGGGAATTTACGGAGATAGGTGGCTGGTCTGAGTTCTTGGTGAAACTCAGGTGAGCAGCTTTGAACTAAAACACCTTGGACTAAATATACTAAATTCATGTCTTCTCACTATCAAGGCTGTCCCTCCAGATAGTACATGATTTCAGTTTAATCCTTTCTCTGTTCTTTCTGCCCTTGGGCTTTGGAGAAGGAGGATGAGTCGTTACTGCATAGGTGGCTTGACTTCTCCAGACCTAACAGCTGAAGGAGAAAATAGAGAGGGGAGCACAGAGCTGGGCAGTGGTCCAGGAACACACCAGATACATGGGCTTTCCAGAATTTGAGACTGACTGATATTCCCAAGTTTCTTGATCATAATCTATCCCAGAAACACACTGGATGTGGACAAAACACCACTTTACAGTTACAGCTTAGTACTTAATCTGCAATTTACCACATCTAAGCCGAGTGGTGGTAAGTGGAGAATTTTCTGCTCATCCTCAGTATATGGTCTGCTAGGAACCTGGATGGTATTAGATAATCCTTTCTCCGTTTTGATTATCTTCTGAAGCAAAATCTACTTTCTTCAGGAAAAAAAACCCTTCCCTCTTGCATCTGAACTGCAGTGACCCTAACTTGAGGTCTATCTACAGCATCCAAGTTCTTTGTGTTGCATTAGGAGCTACTGTTGAAGCGTCTGGTGAAATCTCAAAGACCTCGATCTTCACTTGCAATTTTTGGGGGGGTGGTGGTGAAAATACTACAAACTCTACCTATGGAGAACATCCACGCTTGAGATTGGACTGGAAGATTCACAGTGTCTTAAGGGGAAGAAAGTGTTATTCCTTAAAGTTTTAAAGAAAGAAAGGATACTAAACTGATTTTCATATTAAAATGTTCCTTTATTAATGTATACTTTAAAATATGTGTCTGTGAAAGACGAAAAACTTACTGCCTGGTGTTTTAAGCAGTTTCTTTTGTGATTCTTTTGTACAAAGATAAGTCAGGTAGCTTATATAGTAGCAAGTAATTCAGTCACAAATCAATTTATTGTGTTTCAAAAAAATACTGAGTGATGATAATAATTCCCTACATGGTATCAGACCTTACTAGCTCAAATGCTTTCCTAGCTAGAATGCCAGTTCACTTAAACAGAAAATAAAAACCAAAGCAAAACTTGAGTAGAGTTTTGCAGTCCTCACCAGTTTTCCAAATAGTCCTTGCTTTTTGATTTCAGTTTGTGACTCTTCCTTGTCTGCTGGTAGACCCACAGAGAAGTAGAAGGCTTCTGCTTTCTGCAGAAGCACTATCAATACCAGTGCTAGAGGGGAAGTGCTATGTAATAATACATTCCTTTTTTCTCTATCAGATATACCAGCAAATAGGATGGCAAAAAATGTTCGGGATACCTCCAGGAACTTGGGTACCTCTTCAATAGACAGCACTGATCAGCTGTGAGCTGTAAGGATTGATCAGTTACGAATGTAAGGAAGCCTGGCCTTGCAGAGTGCATGGTACTTCTCAAATTCTCATCAAAACAATCATATCTTCTTGCAGTGGAGCTCTACCATGGAGCTGTATGTTTCAGGTATACCACAAAATGTAAAAGACAAAAATGTAAAACATGGGCAAGCTGCCCATGTGCTCCACAAAGCTGTTTTCAAAAAGCCTTTGGACTCGTCTTGTACTTACGAGGAAGAAAAGCCTTATGTCCAGGTGCTCTTGTAGTATCACCTTGTGCGTTCTGCCTGTTTGCACAGAATCAGATTCTTTTTTTGCTTTTGTCATATATTCAATATTCTTTCTAGGGAAATGTAACATTTATGTGATGTTCTCTTTGACCATTCTGCAAATACTTCTGTTTTTCCCATATGCCATTTAAAAGGAAGAAAGTGTCAGATTGATTCCATACATCCTCAGCCAACAAATGGTTGGCAATTGAACAAAACAATATCCTGGTTATACAACCGGTTCTGTAATAGTTCCTATGAAGTGTCTCATGAAAGACGTAAGCACAAATAACTTTTGCAAGGTGACAATTAATGTTGTTTAGCTTTTAACCAATTAGCTTTTACATACTTCATGTTGTCGGAGAAACTGGTTGCTTGAACTAAAAATATCTCTGTGGAATTCTGACCTGACAAAAACACTCCAGGAATTTGCTGCTGTGTCCACAGAAGCTAAAAGCAATGGGCTGCAGGATACCAGCTCACCAGTCACCAAAAGAAGCCTGATCTCGCAGATCTCATCACTAGGTCTGGATTTACGTGGTCACGTTAAGTATCCACAGAAAGCGTTCTCGGATACAAGCTGCCTTACAACAGCAACCTGTAGTTACACTTAGTCTTTTGTCCACTTTTAATGACTTCTGCCTATTGATCAGAATTTCCTGAGTATGTGAAGGCTTTAGGTTGGGATTTTTTTTCACTGTTTTTCTTTTAAAGTGGAAAAAGTGAATCCATCAGAAATGAGAGTTGTATCCATATGAGGAAAAAGGATCATAAATCTTCACTGGGAAAAATGTTAAAATACTCTTGAGGCAGGGCAAAAAAATTAAACTATTTAAGACAGCAATGGGTCTAATAAAAATAATTTTGAATGCTATTTTCCTAACAGTTTTGTCCCCCATGTTGCAGCCTGTCCCTACTCACTGCTACGCAACAGAGGAGATAATAAAATTGGAAAAGGAAAGGGAGAACAACAAAGATGATAAAAGGTACAAAAGTGCTCTTGTGTGAAGGACAAGTCACTGGAGCAGGAATCTTAATTTTGAAAAAGACAGTTTTCTCAGGTGACCAAAGTATTTTGGTAAAATGATAAGCAGCAATTGTGCTAAGTAGGGAATGATTTTTCACCATCTCTAGTAAACACATTAATGTTTGGAGAGCTGTATCTTCACTCACACGAGTGCAAGTGGTGGAACTCCTTGCATGAAATAGATTCTTTCTCAGTATATTCCCAAGATTATGAATCAGAGTTCCAGGAATTTATTATTATATTCTTGCCATGCTTTTGCAACATTTTCCTAGGTATGTATCCCCTGATGGCCATCATCAACAGGATGCTCACCCAGCTGAACTTTTGCTGATCCAACACAGTTGTTCCATGAGTCCAGTGCGTATCTATGAATGAAAAACTTAACTAGCTTTAGATTCTTCAGGTCTCACCAGAGTTCTGAGGCATAGGTGCTGCAACAGTTTGTAATGACTTAACAGAAACACATAATCTAACAGAATTATTTTGACACTTTTTAGTTTAGCTGAAAACAAGGGATTCTGGCTCAAGTTCATCCTTGAAATTAAAAATTTTGAAAAAAAATTTTTTACTTGAAAATTTTCCCCACTGACCAAGGCTGGTCAGCAGAAATTCCTTTCAGGACCTGGCATTGTTATTTTCACAGTTTGTATCCAGGGCAAGGTGTTCTTTATCCCCACAGTAAATCAACAGATTAATTTTCATTTCAACTGAGCTCTTACATATGTGCTCTGGCATTGTTTTAACTGTTTGCATGAGTACAGCTCCTTAGTTCTTTCGCAAACATTTTCTTACAAATTCTGAACATCCATCTTGGCATTCCCTCATTCCTCCTTGAATGTTTTTCTAAGAATTCATGTTTTCCAGATCTTTCCTTAGCACATACAACCGATTGACCAACCTCACTTAATAATTGAGATGCATATCCAAAAACCTTGTTGTTTTTTGCTCCGGTGAATCAAGATAAAATTTCTGTGGAGTACAGCTTTGCCAAATGTTGCCACAAATCATAATATTGATTTATTTTAACAATTTTCCAAGTGTCTCCTGTATACATTTAGTTCTCCTCGTTTTTGTGCATATCCCTTCAGGCCTGTATTTTTTACTGTGTTGTAGTCAACTTCTACACCTTGCAACTACTGCTCTATTTTCTTTTTTTTTAATGTCCCATAAGTAGTAGTTTATGACTGAACAAGTTATTTTCATCTCTAATATCTAAATTCTCTCCAGTGTCTTGTCTGTGAAAGAATTTCCTCATAAAGTTCCTTTTCATGTTAACAAGTTGAAGAAAAGCTGTATACACCAGTCTGAATCTTTTTACTTTCTCGAGAGTTACAAGTTCTTCAAGGCAAAACTGACTCTAGCACATTGCCTGGTTTTGGTTTTTCTTTGGTTTTCTTTCTTCTTCCCAAGTGGACCTTGTCCCAGTGAAATTCTAACGCACTCTGTGCTCCTCAGCACCCCCCTGGTTTGCAGAGCGTTGTTCCTGTTGGGAATACTAAACTGACCCTCTGGAAACTCCTCTTGAAGTGGGTCCTTGTACTTGAATTTCTGTATTGGTATAGTCTCCTTGTCTTCCTTTTTTTTTTTTTTTTTTTCTTTTTTTTTTTTA
>VWZV01016600.1:168904-295704 GCA_013397155.1 Irena cyanogastra
CCGGCCGGCGCGGGCAGCGGCCGCCATGGGGGGGGTGCGGGCGGCCGGGCGGCGGCTGCTGCGGCGGCTGCGGGGCGCCGAGGGGCTGCGGGAGACCTGCCGGCAGTACCCGCTCTCCTGCTGCCTCCTCCTGGGGCTGGGCACCGCCACCCTCCTCCTCAATCGGTAACCGGGCGGGCGGGGGAGCCGGGCGCGGGCGGGGCCGNAGAGACAGAGGGTGATGGGCAATGCCAACCCTGCGGCCTCCAGCAGAGCAGGATGGGGTAAAGCAGTTTGTTGTGTCTGCCCAGCAGATGCAAAGTCTGTGAAGGAAATTGCACAGTTTCTAAGATAATGAGGTACAATTAGTGCCAGATGTGAATGTGGCAACTTTACAGTAAATAAACACAATTCTGAACAATGAAGCTATAAATTGAAGAAACTTTACCTGAAGTAGAGAATGCAAATGGAGCAGAAGTTTGACTTAAGCTTCTGCTGATTTGCTGTGCAAGTCACTTCTTGTGTTACAGATACGCTATGCTGTGGCATCTCCATGAAATATTGTAAGAATGACAGATTTTTAGAAGTTATTCCATATTAAAAGCATTGCAAGAAAGGTGACAAAAAATCACCAGCAGTAAAGCTGAGGATAAAGTAAGCTGAAAACAAAAAAAAATGCATCTTAGGAAAACTGATTTCCTCTGAATAGGCTCTATGGAGATTTGCTGTGTGAATGCACCTTGGTTTTTTCTACTAGAAAATGTAGACTGACATGAAATAATACTGTGCAGAGACTCTTAAAGAAATTCAAGCTGACCCTGGGCTTTTGCCAAGCACTCTGAGAAAGGTCAACACACTGAAGACGAACTGCAGCATTTCACCTACTCGAGAGGTCAAGGGAAGTGTTGCATAAACTGACAAAGCATCCGAGCAAAGATTCTGAAAGTTGTTTTCGGATATCGATTTCTAGATGCTGATTCACCCTCCAAATACCAGTATTTTCTTAACAGCGTAGTTGCAGGGGATCTCAGTGAAGATTTGCAAACATGGCTCGTCTGAACAGATGTATTTCAGTATTTCATGTGCCCTCACTTATTCAACGTGCCCAATGTGCCTATGGACATACACGGCAACAGCAACTTCCCAAAGCAACTAAAAGCGGGCATCTCTCCCTGAGTGGATCTCCTTCATACTTGCCATTTAGAAGCCCCTTTATGGGTATGAATTCCCAGAAGTTGTTTCATTTTGCCAATTGAACTGATAGACCCGCAACCAGCAGTGTCTTCTTAACAGAGCCTTGAGTTTCCTGAGACTGAGTAACTACAGAGCTGCTGAAAGCACTCCAGTGGTTTGGAAGTTCGTGGCGTACAGTGTAACTGAAGGTGTTACTCCTGTGAACTTGGCTTTAAATTCTTCTCGCTAGCAATAAACTACGTTCTAGAATTCCTCTTTTCACTGTCTTACTCTTGTATACTTACTGATGTTAAGGTGAGGTCTTATTACATTTCCTATCTGTTCCTTTTCTTTACAGCCAATTACGAAGCTTTGAGTGGTGTTTATAGTGTTTAGTGTTCCAGTCACTGAATGATTTAGTTCAGTCATCATCCAAATATAGAGCATTTAATCAGATGTAGCACTTTCTGGCCGCTTGGCGCTAGAAACCCCTTGTTGTCCAGAGCCCAAGTATTTATAACTAGGTAAGCCTGCTGTCATCAGAGACCTTCTATTTACAGTGCTTAGCACGCTACGTGACACAGCACAGCTGCAGATGCCACGGCGGGGCTGCAGGGACGCTGTTCCCGGGTTGCTCCCGCGGACCCGACCGCGGGCAGCCGCTCCTCCCCCGCTGCTGGCCCGGCCCGGCCNTCTGTAAGGTATCTTCATGTTTTGATGATCTTCTGGTCGTTCGTGGCTGGGGTCGTCAGCTTCTACTGTTCCTTGGGACCGGACTCCCTCCTGCCCAATATTCTGTTCACAATAAAATATAAACCCAAGGTAAATATGTCTGTGAAGAGTCTTGTGCTTTTTTAACATGTGATAAGAATCTATATGGAGCAGCAATTCTTGTCTAATTCTAGGTGCTTTCAGAAATATTGTACGTCAGTACAGCTGCTCATACGCTCCTGCTGACAGGTGTTTTATGGAAGATAGACGATGGTTAAGACTTTGAATTCTTCGCGTGTTTCTGCATAGTCCCATCAAATCCACGTATGGCTGCAAGGCCAGTTACTGGAGTGTCCAAGGATGTTGTTCCCTGCTTCCCTCATTGTACGTTTTGAGCATTTGAGTAGCAGGCAGTGGAGAAACTGTGTTGTTGTTTGCTCCTTTAATGGGCCTTTTTCTTTTCTAAAGATGCCCTCCTCTAAAGACTCAGGGGCGAGTCTTTGCTCACTGTAATCAAAGTTCTCTAAGCAGTACTGCACTTCAAAGAGAAAAATAGTCCCAAAGCAAATTGCGCTTTTCTAACTTAAAACAATTCAGTGTAGAATTTCATAGGGCTAAAAAGGTATAGTTGCAATAGTTCAAGGCTATGAGTAAGGCAGAGAAACCATCTGGTCTGTTACTAGGCTGATTAATGTATGGGTAGGTGAGTGAAAGGATATCTGTGTCCTCTCACTTTGTTTCAGCGGAAGCTATTTTTCTTTTTTGGTTCAGTTGTTTTTCATACCATACTTTGTTATCTTGTTTTCCTGCTGGAAGAGCAGGTTTGTCTTTATTCAGTTCTCTGCAATAGCGTGCTCTGAAAGGAAATTCACGAATGTGTCGGTATATTAATAGAGTCATCATTTTGGAGAATGTAAGCTTGTCCAAATCTCTTAGCAGCTGGAATTGCCGGAGCTGTTTCCCCATGGTCACAGTTGTGCTGTATGTGGCAAGGTCAAATGCAAGAGGCACAGGTGAGCTACATATCTGATACTTGTAAGCTTAGTACTGCTGCCATTTTACCCATCACACGAGGAAACTGTTAATTGCACATAGTTACATAAACTTCTCCACGCTCTCCTGCAGACCTACTTTGCTTCTGGAAAACTATCAGCCATGGCTGGATCTGAAAGTGCCTTCCAAGGTTGATGCATCACTTTCTGAGGTAATTGGTGCATCGTTTCTTTAGTGCATTAAAATTCTGCGGGTTTTTATTATGTGTCTTTGAAATTTTTGCTTCTGCTTCACTAGATGGTTCAGATGTACCTCGCAGGTATTTTAACTTGTTCAAGTAAAAGTCAAATCAAAAGAGCATTTGCTGGGAGCAGGGAGCCAAGATGGCCTGCTTTTAAACATAGACTGCTTGTGTAGCAGTGCACCTAGAATGTAGAAAAAATGTCTGTGTAAATTGGGAAGAATAATGGAAAGAACAGTTAAAATTGAACATGTTTGAGTCTTAAAAAGTTAAGGATTTCAGCCTGCTTAGTTTCTTGGAGTTGAGGGTAAAAGATTATTTGCTCCAATTACAAAAGTTCTGTAATGAAGATGATAATTTGATGGTTGGGAGCCTACAAGAAAGATGGAAAGAGACTATTACAAGAGCATGGGGGAATGGATACAAATTGATAGAGTAGGTTTAGATTACATATTAAGAAGAAATTCTTTACTATGAGCATGGTGAGGTGCTGGAACAGGTTGCCTAGAGAACTTCTGGTTGCTCTGTCCCTGGAAGTGTTTGAGGCCAGGTGGGATGGAGCAACCTGCCCAAGTGGAAGGTGTCCCTGCCAGTGGCAGGGGGTGGGAACTAGATGATCTTTAAGGTCCCTTCCAACCCCAACCATTCTATGAATCTGTTTAAAATCATCAGACAAAGCTGTAACAAAATCTGTCTTAAAAAAGAAATTGCTGAATTTACACAAAGAAGAACAGCATATGTATCTTTTATAGTAAGACTATAAATTTGGAATTTTGTTTTGTTCTACTCTCTTTGAAAAAAAAAGCTGTTTGAAGAGCACTTCTTCTTTGGGTTTGGTTTTTTGTTTATTTCCTTGATTAGTAATTGATGAAATGTACTGGGAGCTAAACAGATAAGCTTCGTGTGTTTTGGAGCTAGGAAAATACACAAGCACATATGTAGATTAATATCCATTTATTTAGAATTTTAGAACTACAACTTTGGAATTCTGTGGTAGGAGGATGGATGACTGGCATGGCAGAAGTGGGCCAGTTTTTGTGTGTCAGTTCTTGCAATTAACAGCATGGTGTATGAAGTTAAAGCCATGTGTGTCTGTGGTATAAGCTAACACTTCAGTTCAGCTCTGGGAGATGCTGTCCCAGGCATGGCCCACTAAAGGACTGGGAGGAGAATGAAAACTTTAAGGAAGGCATGGACAGTTGAGGAATGTTTTTAAAAAAGAACAGGGAACAGCTTGTTGAATGAAATTACTTCCTCTGTGATTTCAGAAATAAACATTCTTTTAAAGTTACTTAATCTATTTTTAAAATAAGTTTAAGTGTATTAAAATGTCAGTATTGCTGAATGGAATTTCAATCGGCTCTTGCTTTAATAATAGAATGTAAAATAAATGCTTCTATGCATTCAATATTTTTAGGGTTTAGGGTACCAAATAGCTGTGGCAGTCTAACCAAGAATGTTGTAGATGCTGAAGAATTGGAAATTTTCTTGTTTGGCTTAAATGGGTGTTTGATGCTGAAAAGGTTCTTTGTAGTATCTCTTTGTAAGCAATAGGATTAGATACCATAGTTATATTCTTGGCATTTTGTATGTGATTGCTGTAGTTCTGCTTTTACTGAAACAGTGGCCTTTTCTTTGCTGTTACTTTTCACTTCAGTGGCATGTCCCGGGCCCTGCTTTATGTAGCACTGCAGACCTGGGTTGTGTGTACCCATGTCCATGCTTCTCATTCCTTTACCTCCTTTGTGCTTAACTGGAGGGAAGAACCAGGCCTGAGTTCTGGACCTTCCCAGGGCAACAAGCCAGGGTCACCCTCCTTGATGGACCCAAACAAGTGGTCTGAGCCACCTTTTCCACCTGTGTTGGCCAGATACTGTTTGGGATGAGAAATCTCATCGCATGGTTCCTCATTGCAGCTCTTCTCTACTGGTTAAAAGGGTAGCAAGGGGTTCTGCCCACACCCTATTCCTCTTGACTACCTGCCCTCAGGATGCAGCTTGCAGTGTTGGCCTGGAATTTGATAGCCTGCTTCAGGTTGGAAGGAGAGACTGCTCTTATTTTCTTTTGTGGGTTAGTCATACATTAGAGAGAAGCTGATACAGTGTGAACTGAATTAAGGTTAAGTAGATTCTGAAGGAGTGCAGAGTGCAGCCTGTTTCTAAAAAGCAGTTTCTTCAAATACTTGGAATAATTTTGGAATTTTTTTACTATGTTTTAGTTTTTCAAGTTCTTTTTTTGCAGCTTGAAGAATTTTGGCAATATTCTCATTTCCAAATGTTTCTGATTTGAACCAGGTGTATAGCCTTCAAGCTTGTGTTTTCAAGTGCTTTCAGAATAATTTAATACACACTGAAATCAGAAGAAATCCAAGTTTTCCTCACAAGTATGGATTTTTCTTTCTTGGATTGTGATGATAGTTTATCTCACTTTGCAAATTCTTAATCTTTTGCAGCCTTGTTTTAGTCTGTTCAGCTGCTGTGCATGGTTTAGAAGAATAACAAAACCTGTACCTGGACATTGCTCCCCGTCCCCGTGTTTATTGTTATAGTTGAGTGCTGAACTGTCTCAACCATGCATCCATCAATATTTTATAATTTGGACTGCATCCTGCACAAAAATAATGCAGTGACCTAAGTATAATTTTGTTTCCAGTTTCTAATCCATTTTGCAATTATGTTTGTTTCTTCAATGTTTTCTTTCTTTTTGAATTAGGACATATCAGTTGGTCAGTTTTACATTGTGTATAATTCAGGTGCTGTAGATTGTATAAAGGAGAATTTAATCCTGTTGTTCTGGTAATGAATTTGTCTTTTTCTCTACAATCTCATTTTTGCTGTGTGAGGGATGGTTCCAAGTCAAATCTGTGGAAAGCTGCTCAGCTACTCATATCAGCATGGTGAAAAAAATGTTTCACTGGATCAAGGTGCTGCTGTCTTTTGATCTCACTTTTTAAATTAGTCTAAGATTCTTGACTCAATTATGGGACTAGAATTTTTTTTTGTTTTCTAAAAGCAAGAAATAGACAAATGCATGACAAGAAGTCAGTTTCTGCCTGAATGTGCTCTGCAAGTCCTGAACTCTTGCAGGAACATGATGGACTGTATGCTTTCTTATTGGAATGGCTGGTTCTACCCCTAGGAAGTGGCCTCAGCTGTCAGGTTGTGCTGTCTTTTAAGGCTTTATAATTGTTATTGTGGTTTATGTATCAAATCCTTGCTCCTTTCTGTTTTAATTGGGCCTGGTAGTTCTGGCCTGTTACTGACTCAGTCATCACTCTCTCTACAGTTCATCCTTCTGACAATTGGGGTCGGTTGTGTGGCAGTCCCCAAAATGCTTTTTCTCAGCAGCAAAGACTGACTAGCTTGCAGTGTTGCAGTGCATGCCAAAAAATAATTTATGTCTTTTTTTTTTTTTAAGTTCAAGTGCTGCTTATATTGCTACCTGCTGCATTTGGTTTTACACTTGTAATCTTTTTCCAATTCAAAGCTGCCCACACATAGTAAAACTAGTCATTTTGCAAAATGCTTGAAAAAATAGGCTTTAAATTAAATGACTCATCATTTGTATTTTAAACTGGAGGATAATATTTTACAGACAAAGAAATAGCTTGTCATTAGCTGTCATTCTTTGAGGTGTCCCATCTACTTTATTGGCACGTGTGAAGTGTGAACGATTGAGCCTGAATAATATTTTTGTTGTTGCTAGAATGGAAGTGGGTACATGTGTTCTGCTTCCCCATACTTCATGAAAGTGCAGTGGATGATGTGGCCAATTTTTTCTGTCCAGCAGAATCGCACTGACACAGTCTGGGATGCTGATAGGGTTCAAAGGAAAACAGTATGGACTGCATGCCTTGAAATCCAGTTAGTGGCAGTCAATGGCTTATTACTTCTTGAGTGCTTCTATTTTTGCAGTAGGGATGATTCCACACAGTAGCTCCGCTTTAACTTCTGTACAGCACCTTGGTGGAATGGAGCATCGTACTTGACTGCCTCTACCAGGCCATGTGTTTAATTAATTTGCAAGTAGGGGCTGCTTTCTGTGTCCACACATTTTTTATTAGGGCCATATAGATAACCTGAGTCCTAGTAGAGCGTGTTTTGCCTTCTGATATCTTGGCTAGTGATAAGTGGACTCCAGTGAAAAGTGCATTTTGAGTTAGTTGTCTGTCTCTGTGCATGCTGTCTCTGTGCCTTTGTCTGGTGGGATTATCTGCAGTGTTCTGTGGAAGCAGTACCATAAAGCTTGCTCTTACAGTGTGGCTGTGGAAGAGAAACACTGGCAAGTCTATAAAATGGTTCAGCTGGCGCTCAGTTACTACAACATGGGATGAATCTGAGGGAGACTTTGTCGTCCACTATTGAGTGGGAAGGGTCATCAGGTCTTGCACTTTTTTTTACTTTCCTTGCTTATTTAATAACCATGGGAAGATGAATCTCAGAACCATGTGTGTTTTACTTAGGTAAAAAAAAAGATCAGATCTCTCACTGTTGGAAACAATTCTTCTAGTGCTTTCAGAGGCCTCTATATAGGACTACAGAGGAAGAGAGGGCCAATAAGTTATGTTAGCATCCAATGAACTGAATTTGTAGTGGCACATTAATGGAAAGCTTGCTAGACAGGCTCTCAGTTCAAAAGTAGGAGTCATAAATGAAGAAAGCTGTTTCAAGAGGAGTTCATTGTATCCGTTTGAATACACTGTTCTGTGCTTGAAGGCTGTGCAAGTGCACTATCCACTCCAAACAGGGAATGCTCTGCTGCTGTTGCTCCTGATGGGGAGGCACAGAGCAAAAGTGGAGGAAGAAGGAAAAGGGCTCCTTTAATAGATAGATTTTTTTGCAAGCTTTCTGTAAGGCACTTCTGAAGAGTGCACTTTGAGCCTTGAAAGAGCTTTATTTTATTAGAACAAAAATAATGTCACAATACCTGTGAGACTAAGATTTCTTTGGAGTAAATTGGTGGCTCATGTAGTGTCAGTGCTATGGAAGGCATCAGGGAAATTGGTTTAAGTAGTCTAAAGTACCGCTCTTAAGGCCAATAGCCTGTGATTGCCCACTGGAGCTGGATGTGATCTCCTTTCTATTGTCTGAAGATTAACTTCAATAGAAAGTTCTCTGGGATTTTTTAATCTCCTCTAGACTGGGAATTGAAGCCTCTGTTGTCATTTCCCTCACCTGCTGTCATTTCCACCCTGCTTATAAATGGAAATATGAGATGGGGGGGTGGAGATGACAGAGGACAACATGATAAAACATTTAGCTTACACATCCATCATTAACACATGATGGTATTACAGTTTCAAGATCTACTACTGCTGTAGCATGTAAGGGTAGGAGGAAAGACATTGATGACTTTGTGTGGTCCATAACACAGACATCAGATGTTATCCCAAGCTGCAAAACATCTCTTCAGAGAGAGGGAAGAAAATCGCTGAAGGGGAACAACTGGAAAAGAGGAAGTATCTTACACAATCTGAGTAGGTGATATTCTTACTAGTGAAGACAGAAAAAGAGTATTCATGAGCTGCTCAGGTCTGAAGGGTTGCAAAGAATTAAAAAGGCCATGTGTGTTTTTTATTGAATATGCTTTTATAATCATGAGGGGAGCAGAGGCATGTAGTGCCCTAAAGATAGTATAAATTTAGTAAGTCTTGAATTCTTGCAGTGCATACTGTATGAATGAGTGCAGCAGCAGATCTTTTAAGAAGAGTAACACTTATTCTCGTGAATGACACTTGTATATCAGCTTTCCATTCAGCTGTCCTTTCAAACAGACTTCACATTTTTCTTTGTACACAGTGGCTTTGAAAAACCTTTCCTTCTACAGAACATGGCAGAGCAGCCTCACACAGCAATGTATGTGTTCTCTCTTACTCTCTTCATCAGCATTGATGCTGTTGGGGACAAACTGATCTCTAAAACACTGATGCAAATTAAGGGATAGATTGCAGTGGGAGAAAGTACTATGAGTGATATCTTGGGGCTATAGTGAGGGAAGAGGAATCTTAAGAAAACTTCATCCTTCTGTCTCCTTCCTTGTTATGGATGGCTTTCATAGGAATTGCTTCTTATGACTCTTCTTTGAGCATACAGAAATGACTGTCCCACCTTGAAGGTGGAGGTGTGGGTGAAAAAGGATGCACGTGTGTTTGTGTAGTATGTAACTGTGCCTGTGGGACACTCCATGCTATGCCAGAAAAGAACAGGGACTAATCTGAAAATTTAGGGATGGGCTGTTTAAGGTAAGATTACATTTTTTATAGCATTTGCCTGACAGTGGCCATGGCACTATGCTTCATGTTACTGATAGTACTTGTGGCAGATGTTTCTTGTTGATATCTGATGAAACCATCCCTTTGCTGTTACTTGCCCAAAGTACTGATTATGATGCAAAATGGTTATCTAGCAGCCGGATCAAACTTAAACGTTTTTATGTTTTATGATGTATGAATTACGTCCTTTGAGTTTTGGAAGGTGTTTGTGATGTTAACTCTTCTAACAGTGATTTGTAGTAAACTGTTTATTTTGTAACATGGTTGTCTTTGTTCTGTACAGGTGCTTGAGTTGGTGCTGGAAAACTTTATTTATCCATGGTACAGGTATGAGCTTTACCTAAAAGTTACTATTTTTAATATCACAAATATTTGTCAACCTGTTTAAGAAATTGACCTGAAAATAAACATTTCTGTTTCCTTAGTGAAGGATAAAGCATACTTTTGAGTGCTATGAATCATTGTTTTATTGTCTCTTAGCAGAGTAGAACAGATCTTTTAATAGTTTAGTTATAATAGAGGTGGTTCTGAAATTTGGATTTCATCCTAAAAACACCCTTAGGTTGCCTATTTTATGTGTTCATTTTGTGATAACTCTTACTTGGAAGTAAATACAGATTGATGAAAATCTGTGTAAAAATTCAATCCGTAATAACTACCTCTGAAATTTACTTCCAGATTAGAAGCATACTATCACATTGCTATAAAAAATAAATAAATAACTTTGCAGGGTTTTAAAGAAAAGGTATTTTGAATACCTATGACCAACTTCTTGGAGATCATCTCATAATTTTCTGACTTTCAAGACTGTTGGTGCTTATGTTGTGCTGAATAGAATAGTACTCTGTAAATAACTTTTAAATAATGAATAAAGAAAAGACTATGGCTGATTATTTTTTCAGTGTTGGTTTTTTTCTTTTGGGTTTTCTTCCTTGTACTTTAATATATTAGTTAGTGCTTTGCAGTACTTTGTAATAAGATATTTTAATATTTCTAACTGATAATGCTGGCATTAATATGTTAAAACAACAGCTTGCCTTAATTCTGAATTTGACTTTTTCATTGAATGGAAATGTTCAATTTGTCCTAAAAAAAAGTATGTTTTCTTTTATTTTTACTCTGTGTCGTTTGGATTTTTTTCTGTCTCTGGGACTTAAAATTGACTGTTCAGACTTCTTTGCCTCTTGGGTTTTGATTGTGGCCGATACCTGCATGTCTCACCTCTAACTCTGTGTGTTGAATATGCTGGCGTGTAAAACTTCACTGCTGATGCAAACAGCAGAGGGAGCTTTAGCACCACGTGTTGTGAATGCAAGTTGGAAACCTCAAGGTTTTAAACTTTCAGATACAGAAATATACATGTTCTATTGAGTTCTCGATAAAGTAACAAATGTAAGGCAACCATCTCCTGAATTGCATGATTGGAAAACAGTTTTTTCTTGGCTGGTGGAAAGTGTCTTTAATGTCTTTGTTATGGACTGACAAGGAAACTTGGCTTTTGCCAGTTACTTACCTCTCTGATACCCAAGGCAGTGGAAGTCTGGAATACATCATCTGGTGGGGGATAAAAATTCACTATATATATATAATATACAGTTAGAAATGCGGTGTAAAATACACTTTGTATGAAGCCAACCAGCCTACATTCTGCTCCATCTTGCCCTCTGGTGAGCAGTTCAGGTGTTCCTGCCCTGTCTTAAGTTGTGCACGGCTGCACCTCTGGATTTTGAACTAGTTCCATGAATTCACACCATGCTGATGAAATCTAACAAGCTTTCAGTGAACCTGGAACACTGGGAGTTAAGTGATCTACAGTGAGTGCAGTGATATCCAAGTAATTCTATAGGAAACAACTTGGTCCTGAAAGGCTTACTGGTTTCAGTTCAACAGGAGTAATGTCAGATCTGATCCTATTTAGTCTAGGCATTCAGGTGTTTCCAGCAGAGTTGTGCAGGGAGACCTGCGCTGTGTCTGTGTGCTGCAGTTTGAGAGCTGGCTTGTAGAGCATGTCACTTCTACTCTAGCTGTACCTGCACTGTTGGCAAAGCTCACATGCCCTGGGAGAGAGGATTCGTGCATCCAGGACAAGTTTGTTTTCTGAGCAAATAAACCTCACTCAGGTTAATTCTTCCCAGAGCCTTTGCATCCTCTCTGTCCTTATTTAGTAGCGTGGCTGGGTAAGCACTGGCAGGCAGTTTGTACTTGACAGATAGGCTGGTAAAACAGTTGGCTGAGTTCCTTTGCAAAGAAAAGTTTGGGCATAATTCCTTAGGCTAGCTGCTCTGCCTTTCACATGGATGGATTTTGGGCAGAAGCTACCTTTTTTTTCTAATTTTTTTTTTTTTTTAAATCTGTTTGGTTCTTTTTTTTTTAATGTGTTGTGCCGACTGATGCTGTCTTGGGCACTAGTGTTACCAGGATGTATCTCAGTCAGAAGCCAGGGAAGTGTAATGTTTGCAGGGTGTGTTGCAAGGTAAAATCGTGGATTTTTTGCTTAGGAATGAAAGTGCTATAAGCAGATAAAAGCTGGTTTATGTTTGTTTCCTTAATAAACCGTGTAAGAATTTCTAATATTTTATTAGCAGGTTAAAATTTAAGCAGGTGCTAAATTTGGACCACTGTAGAGGAATGAGGGTTAGTGCTTAAAATCCAGTGAACTTTACTGAAATAGGTCATTATACCTATATGAATTTTTGCTTTTTATTTTTCAAAGTGTTTATACTGGTTATATTAGGATCTTTTTTTTTCAACTACATGAGAAAAATAGAGCATAGTTGTAAGTAATCCCAAGTTTGTCGAGCTACAAAACACGGGTCTGAGTCTATTGCTTATGCTGTACAGCAAAACTATATAATATCTTGCCTATACCAACCTCATTTTAAATAGAATTTAAAGCTTGAATGGGTCACTCTGTGCTTACTAAATATTTTTGGTCATTGATGGTATTGCAACTCCAGTTCTCTCAGATTAGGACAGAATTCAGTAATTGCCACATTTTTTGTAATACATTGCTATGAAAATATTTTTCTTTGATGGTGGCTAAACACAGTGTTTTCACCTATGGAGCAGCTTCTATTTTAAGTGCAAGTTCTTTTTAAATGCAAGTAATGCAAGAAAAAATCAGAATTTTTGTTGAGTTACAAACCGTAGCTTTACATTTTTATTAGCTCATGACTTATTTTCTGCATGTTTTTGAAAGGAGTTAGCCAAGTTTTGTAAGAATAATTGACACACAGAGGAAAAATACCACTTTGTTATTTGTATATGATTTTCATTTATCAGAGGATCCCGTAAGGCTTTGCGTGCGATAGCAGTTGGGTGTATCTCTCTTGAGACATTAGACTCTGTAACTGTTTACGATTAATATTCCTAAAGTTCTGGGAAAATACAGCCAGCTTTTAAAATGTTTCCAAGAGGGTTATTTGGACTTTCCCCTGAGTCACTGGAGATTTGGCATTTTACAGGTTCATGATGTTTTTTTCACCAGTCTTCAGTCTGCTGGTGATTAAAAGAATGTCTTTGCAAATCTGTTGTGAGAATATGTGGCATAAAGTCGTGTCCAAGTAGAGCTAGCCAAGATACTGGTTATCCAACTGTCAATAAAATAACAACAACTTGGTCCAAATTGCCTCATGTATCTTCTTGTCTGTCAAATGCTAGTAATACCGTAATACAATTTGTTTGCTAATCTCTTGGCAAAGCTAATCCCTTTGACAATGTGGGTATTTTCTAAACATACTGCTTATAAAATGTCAGCTGCTGGTTTTAAACCAAACTTCCCTCTACAGTGTTCTTATCTGCATGTGATTAGCTGTTGGAGAATGGTTGTGTTTCTTCTGCCAGGCTACTTTCTTTGAGGTGGTTTTTTTTTTTTTCATGCAATTAGTTACATACTTTGACTCTCAGGTCACTGGTGTCTCTAGTATATGTACCTAATTGTTCATCATCAGCATGTCTTTGAATGTTCTATAACCCAGGCTAAAATGGCTTTAAAAGTTGGATGCTGAGTAATGTAAAATGTTTTATGCATAATTTTTAAAATTATTTTTAAATGTCCTGTTCTTGCTTGTAGTGTTCTTTTATAACGCAAATAATACTTCTACTTACTATGCTCATTTATCACCAAAATTGTGATGGCTCTTGCATATGATCCTTAATTACAATTGGATGCAGCTTCCTTTGTTTTGTCATTATTCAGCTGTTATACTTCAGTTTTACCAATATATTAGTCATGCTGTAAAGTTCATATTAATAACTGGTAGGTTTTTATTTTTCGCTTGCATTTTGTGGAATGCTGGCATCATGATCTCTTTTTCCACTCAGTTTAGGTGCAGTTTCTTCAGCTAAGACTTAATGTATTTCCTGTATTTGTTCAGTTTTCCAAAAAAGTCATGGAGTTAGGTATTTTTCTTCTTGAATCACATTTAATTATTTTTACCGTGAGTTTTCACTGAACATATTTTATTGCAGTGGATGGAAACTGGCAAGCCAGATTAAAAGTTTGGATGATATTTTGACACAGCGATTTGGAAATCTATTTAAACTCTTCTTTGCTTCCAAGGAGAAGCCACTTTAAATAACTTCAATTTCCTTTGTACCATTGAGTTAGGATGTGTTTCTGTATGTAGAAACTAGGTTAGATTTTACTCAGTCAAAATCATGCAAATGGTATATGAGAGCAGGAATTGGTATATTGTTGCAATTTCCTGATGTTTTTATTAAGCTGTTGTATGCACAGACATTGTGGGGATGCTGTGTATTTTCCTCAGACAGAAGACTGCTGACTCTCTGGTAGCTTTCATTTCAGTTCATTCCAGCTGAAGTATCACTGATGAATGTTCTTGTTCTTATGCTTTTAATAGTGCCAAATGTATTGTGGTTGGATTAATAGAAATGTATTTTATTCTGTTTTCTCATATGCCATGGTTTGGAACACTGCAGAAATATTACTGATGATGAGTCCTCAGTGGATGAGCTTAGAGGGACACTCCGGTTTTTTGCATCTGTCTTAGTTCGGAGAATTCACAAGGTAGGGTGACTTAAAGGTATTAGTGTTGGTTTTCCATCAGAAGTAATTGATATCCATCTCTAATGAGTTCTTAATTTTCTTTTTAATTGTGATTCCAAAGTCGGCTTTACAGTGTAGGTTGTTTCTAACCATCTAAGTTTTTTCTTTGTGCTGTCTACCCCATCTTTCTGGAGCTTATCCCCTTCCTAGTTGTAAATAATCTCTGAAGATTCACTATTGGAAGTGTTCATCATCATGTTGGATATGGCTTTGAGCAACCTGTTCTAGTGAAAGATGTCCCTGCTGTGGCAGGGGATTGGAGTAAGTGATCTGTGAAGGTCCCTTGTGACTCAAACCTTTCCTCTTGCAAATGGATATATTTTTTACACCAGTGCAAGGCATTATTAAAACCTTGTGATCTTTTAGCTGTCTTTTGGTGACTTAATCCAAGTGGAAACCATTTTGAGAATTCCCGAAAAAGACCTATTAGAAAATGGTGAGCTGTGTCATAGCTTCTGCTTGCTTGTCTTCTTAAAATGCAAACAAGGCCCTTACATTGCCTATAAAGAATAGACTGTCATTAGGTGACCGGGTTAATGTCAGTCACCTTCTTAATACTGTAAGAATTAGAACAGATGTGGTTCTTACATTAATGCAATTCTTCAGGATCATTTTGAGTGCTGAATGTTAAACGTTTTTATTTGCTATGTTTAATCTATTAGCACAAACTTTTTTTGTATGTGCTCACTTTTTAGCAGCACACCTCTTTCCTGGTAAAGTGCTTCAAGCCTGTTTCACAGGAACTGCTTCTAACTTTCTGGCTGTTTTAAGCAGAAAGGGTTGCTAATGCAATTTCCAGAAGTAGTCAGTGCTGGCCTCTCTGTTGGCGCCACTACCATAAATATGTGTCTTTTTTCCTCCTCCTTACTAACAGCAATATTTTCTGAGATACAGGCTGTACACGTACCCTGTCACAACTTATTGACAGCATGATTCTCTCCTCATATCAAATCCAGATGACTTTCTTTTTTATTCTAAATCAGGCATATTGCTTTTTAAAGTAAACGTGGGGGAAGATTAGGAAGTGTCCCTGTAGCACAGACATTGTATGGAGGTGTGAAAGTGAAGTAAAGCTTCAAAGTGAAAATCTAGACCAAGATCTTAAATTTTAATTTGGAGTTGTAATACATGCTGGTGTTAGTTGTGTTGTTCATGGATCCGTTGTTGACTCAAAGAATGACCATGTCTCCTGTATTGATCATGTAATAAGGCATTGATTGGGATGTCTCAAGTGAGTTACAGCATCTTGAAGTAGAGTGTTAATTTACCATCTCTGCCTTTGACAATGAGGGCTTAAATGTCAGTTCTCTGGGGGGGCAGTATGTGCAACAAACACTCAAGACACATGCCAGTATTAAGCAGAGTCAGGGGACCTACAAAATAAAGTTCATCACAGAAATGCATATGTTGAGGAGAAATTAATCATCATCAGTTGAAAAATAAAATGGTTGTATACCTTTGCCAAGCAGCTGTACTCTGTTTTGGATTTATTATTAAATGCTTGAAAGCAATAGTTCTGGCTAATAGAGAAGAAATATTTAAATTGAGGAAGAATTGTATAAGAAAACACAGGCCGTTTTTTTTCATTTTTTTAGATTAGATCTTTATATTTTTTTTTGCCAAAGAATATTGTGTATTGAATTAAGACTTAAAATTACAAATTGCTTTAATAAAAAGAATGCTTTTGTTTTCTGTTTAAAGCTGCGTAGGTCAAAGCATGGTTGTTGAATGAAGTTACAAGCATTTCAGGCCAGTCAACTCTTAAATGTATACTGAAATACTTCAAATCTGGATTTTCTTTGCTGTGGCCATTTCTGGATTGGTTATGGATTTTGAAGGGAAAGGGAAGGGTTATACTACACCTTTGTATGTTGTGGTATAGATAACCCTGCATCTGATTGAAGTTTTTGGCAGAAGTTCAGTGTCTACTGCAGTGTTGATAACAATTTCCTTGGCTGTGCTCTTTGAGTTAGCTCTGCAGGAGGAAACACTGCTCTATCCTTATATGCCATAGCAAACTCTTAATTTCTAGAAATTACTGTTAGAATATGTGGCACAAAAAACAAGGTTTTCTATTGATGAGCAGAAGCTTGTCCTTTTGTGCTTGTAGGCAGGAGCTGACCTTGCTTTTAGGCAGCTCCAATCAATTGTACTGGGTTGTTGGGGCTGACCAGGTCATAGCTGTGCACATCAAATATTGTAGGGGAGCGTGCAGGAATATGTAATGTTCTCCTTGTACAATTGAATAAAAACCACCAACTTTTCTCTCAGCTCTGGTGGCCTTTGCAATTGCATTGTCTCTTTACTTGTCTGGCAAGGTGCTGTATCGAGGACGGATTCCTCCATTAGGAAAGAAACTTGTTCAGAATTCTTAGATTTTGAACATTTACAGGTGTATGTTTTTACATCTCTGAGGCATCTCTTGTTTAAAATAAAGAGTATGCAAAGTGTAAATGATTTTCTAGATGAGTTTCTATGAAAGCTGCTGCAGGTGATAAAGAATTCCTTGAAGCTGTACAGGCTGGGGACTGACTGACTTCATTCAGGGAGAAGCCCTGTTTGCTGTAATGGACCTGGGCCCACAGTAGTTTGTGAGCTGAGTATGAGCCATCAGTGGCAGCTTAAAACACCAACAACATCCTGGGCTGTAGTGACAGGAGCAGAGAAAATCAAGGAAAGTGATTATCTGCCTTCACTGGATGCTCTTTGGATGGCATCTAGGGTGCTAATCCAGTTTAGGGCTCCTCTTTACAAGAAAGTGGAGCAGGTTCAACCAAAGGGCAATCAAGATGACTGGGGCTGGAGGAGGTGACTGTGTTCAGCTCAGGAGGTTTTCAGCACCAGCTGGGATACAGCCCTGAGCACTGTGATCAGAGCCTGTTTGGAGCAGGGCTAAGACAACCCAAAGTCATTTGTGCCTGAATTGTTCTCCTTCCATTTTTGTAGCCACCAAAGAAAATAGAAGTGCAGGACCCCAGTACAATCCTTGATTAAATCATATGTGTTTTTTGTTTGGCTTATGATCACATGGCTTTGGTTGTGGCACTAATGGTCTTTTGACTGTGTAACTCAAATTCTCTTTTGGTTCTGCCATCATCTGCGGGGTGACATTTTTTCTGCTTATGCTTCTGTTTGGCTTTAGTCCTTGTGGACACGATGGCAGAGTTTTAAGGCGCACAAGTGTTAGAAGTGAAGCATAGTTAACTTCATCCTTTTGTTGGTGGTCAAATCATGCCACAGAACTGGGCTGCATATACTGTGACTCAAAAGTCACACTGCCTTGCTCTGTTTATTGCAATGAAAAAATCATAATGGAAATGAGTTGACAATAAATGTGTTAACCATGTTGTTTTGGCATTTAGTGCTATGTGTTTTTATATACCTTAGCAGAAGAATGAGGACACTGTCAGCTCACCTAGAGAATTTTGGATTATTTCTTAATGGTTCACTTTATGGTTCAAACCAGAACATTTAAGCAAATTACTATGTTTGATGGTTGTAATAAATTTTGGGGAAGGGGAAATAGAATAGTTTTGGGTTTATTTTGATATTATTCTTTAGGTGGACGTTCCAACGGTTGTGACGAAGAAGATGCTCAAGGCAGCAATGAAACACATTGAAGTAATAGCCAAGGCCAGGCAAAAAGGTAATGCCAAGACTTAATATGTTGTCAGTTTCAAAGGCCAAGTATGAATATTCTTTTATGCGTGTTTGAGATTATATTTCTTTGTCTTTTTATCCTTATGGCCTCTTTTTTTAAAATATGAGGTCCTTTTGCATTTTTCTTCTGGTGGTTGCAAAGGCAAATGGGGAAAAAGTTACAGTACAGTTATTCTCTGTTTTGATTCTTATTGCCCCACAATGAAAATACTAAATTTCTATCTCTGTACAGGGGTGAACAGGAATATGGGTTTTGTCTATTCAGAGCAATCAAGATCATTAGGAATGCTTCTTGAAGTTTTTCCTTTATATTCCAGATGAGCAGTTATAGATGAAAGGATTTGTACATCTGTGCACTGTACCTCATAGTTCTTATAGATAGAATGATTTCAAATCTGCATTAGTGAAGTTGTAATATGTTGAAAAGTTAGATTCATGTTTGTAAGCCATGGAGAGACTATGAGCATAAGCATATTTATTATCCAAGGTAAGAGTGTCTTCACAAGCCTAATATAAAAATTATATTTAAACTGCACATTGAAGAAATATTTGGAAACACTTGCTGTTGTTATTATTTTTTTTCACTGGCTGTGTTCCACAGTGCTGTATCTACTAAATGTGGTTTCATTCAACTTTTAAATGTAGATGTTTACTTTAACTGGAGTCGTGAACTTTTCTTCTTTCCCTCCACATGTCTGCTTGATATCCATAAATACATGCCATTGGTCCTGTGAGTAGTGTTGATGATTAAGATGAGTAATGAGACATAGTGTAATCACATTGGATGTCTTTCATGGCACAACAGCAATTTCAAGATAGCAGATAATCTTGCAGTGCTGTTTATGCCAAATTTCATGTTTCCTTTGATTTCTACCAAGGGGTTGGAAACACTTTTTTTAGAGGTAAAGAACTGTATTTTAAATGTACAGCATTGAAAATATATCTATTTTTTTTCAGTGTTTTAAAGGAAAATACTTGTTTCCTAAGGGCAGATATGTGATGTAGCAGCTTAAAATGACTTTTAGTAGCACTTTCTAGTAAACATTGCTAAAGCAGTCACTGCAATACATAGTTCAGAGGCAGCTTTCAGACCCTGCTTTGGTTGCTAGTTGAGCCTAGCCTTTTCTCCTTATTTTCTAAACCTTTTTTTAAGTGGACTGCATTTAGGGGGCATTTCCTTTTCTCCTACTCTTGTTACCCTTACAGTAATTCCTGTTTGCACAGACACCTCCACAATTCATTACCTGTCCTCACTAGAGAGTGCATTCCTTCTCTCTGCTTTTAGTGCCACCAGCTAGGCAGATTTACCAGGTGATATATATTCCTGCATCCCCTCTGTCAGCTGATGGGTTTTGGTTGTGAAGGCCAAGCCAGCAGGCTTCTCTCATGTGCTGGGAATGAGCTTTAACCTTGAAGGTAACTGAGGAATATTTTATGTACCTCACTGTGCCTGCTGGTGGTGTTGGCGTGAGGCTGTGCCACATTGCCAGTTCAACTAGGTGTGATTTATAACAGCTCAGTTCTTGCCTTTGAAGTGATCTGAAGAAATGCAATATAGTTGCTTCTAATTAACATCTCTTAATATCTAGTTTTTAATCTGATAAAGAGGTTATTCTTTCAATTCTGCCGTAATTTAAGAGGCAGTACTCTAGCAGATCCTCCTGCAAGTTCTGGATTGATTTACCCTGTGTTTAAAACATATGTTCCTGAACGTTTGTTTTTAAGTGTTCTAAGCAGGAAACAGATACTACAGGATTGAGTAAAAGTTTACATTGATTTCAAATTGTGTTGTAGGCCAAAAAAATGGGAGATAATGAAGAAGGTCAGGAAAAAGGCGATTAGAGGCAGACTTTGCACGATGCAGTTTTTCTGAGAATCCAGATGCTGAGTTTTTATATTTAGTTTATGTATATATATAAAAAATTGAATATATAAATTAAAGTTTATATTATTTTGTATATATTTATATATAATGATAAATGAGAAAGCATTCTGGATGCCATGCAAACTGCAATTGTTTGGCGAAGGAATTCTTATTTCAGTGTGAGGTTTTGTTTTTACATAGCTAGGCTTCAAAGTCTAAGCCAAAGTTCTTTTGTAAAGTTTCAGCATTTTATCCCTTTGGCAGTTGTATGTGCACTAAAAACTTTTTAGCTCAAACAAAAACCAATTGCCTTTTGTTTACCAGTAAGAAAAAGCTGAAGCAACTCTGTAATGCTGTTTCTTACTTTCAGTAAAAAATGCAGAATTTTTGCAGCAAGCTGCTTTAGAAGAATATGGACCAGAACTGCATGTTGCTTTGAGAAGCCGGAGAGATGAACTTCACTACTTAAGAAAACTTACTGAACTTCTTTTTCCTTATATTTTGCCTCCAAAGTCAACAGAGTGCAGGTATATAAATTATTTAGAATTTTTTAAATGTTTCCATACTATGTAGTACAATAATTTTGGAAAGTGAAAAAATGAACTTCACAGTCATTTTCCTTCTTACCCCTTTTTTATGATTTTTTTTGGATTTGTCTTTAAAATAGCATGCTTATGGCGTTATTAAATCCTAAAATATTTCCCGGTAGTATATGACAGAATTGGAAACTTCACTTAGAAATCTATGTAATCTAATATCGCTTTGGATTTTTATTTTCTTTCTTTTATTTCCTTTTCAGATCCCTGGCCCTTCTCATTAGAGAGATTCTCCCTGGTTCCGTTTTCCTTCCCTCAATGGATTTCTTAGCTGACCCTGTAAGACTTTGGAGCCCAAGAATAATCTTGATTTATTCAAAACTACTGTTTACCTACTGAGCATGTTGTGGTAAAGCAAATTATGTGCAATGACTTGCTATGCATTTTGACTAGATAAAAGAAAAAGAAATCTTGTGGCCAATTGTTTTGTTTGTTCATATGAATTAACTCAGTGAACTGACTAAAATAACAGTATTGGTGTGATCTCTTAAGAATGTATTTTTCAGTGAAGGATTACAGCTCCTGTCAAATGGAAGAATGCTGTACTAGTGTAAACATCTACAAGTTACTATTGCTACATTTAAAAAGGGCTTGATTACTTGAACTCTAGCTCTGTGGATGTTTATAGCAGTCTAAGTAACCAGCTTTGTTTGCAGCTGTATTGAAATCAATTTTTTTCCCTTAATTCTGCAAATCAGGGGGCATTTATTTTTGAAGCTGTAACACTGCCATCCTTGTTTTCATAGATGTATGTATTTTAATAGGCAAAATGGCAGTGCTTATGCAGGCATCACCTATCTGCAAACAAAGTTTGGAAGTATTGGTGTGGAAGTAGTTCATTAGATCTGCACTCAGAGTAAAAATACTTTGGAGGGCTTGCTTCCACTGGGTAGAGAATATTTCTGTGTGGGTCTCTTCAGAAATTCCCTGCCTTGTAAAAACTGGAGGAGACCATTGAAGGTCACTTCTCAAACATGTATTGCCAGGCTTTTCTTTTTCAGAAGTATTAATATACTCAGGTTTAAACTTGGGTATAAGATAGTATTGAAAGTATTTTAATCTATTTTGTTGAGCTTTAAAATAATTTTATTTGTTGTGTTGTGTTTCTTGCAGGATACTGTCAACCATTTACTGCTGATCTTCATTGATGATAGTCCAGTGAGTCCTGACAAAGTTAAAACAGTGGCATTTTGATTACTCATGAAAGAAGCTTTCTTACCCAGTTGTCTTTTTTTCCTGCAGCCTGAGATAGCAACTGAGCCTACTTCTTCATTGGTTCCATTCCTTCAGAAATTTGCCGAGCCAAGAAATAAAAAACCATCTGTAAGTAAAGGCAACATCTACTTCCTTTCCTGTTTTGAATAAATGTTTTATTTTACCTGCTGATTTTGTTCTACAGCTCTTTGCATTATTTATGTACTGACTGAAAGTTTGAAAGTTGGCTGACTGCATTTTTAACCTACTCAGGTACTGAAACTAGAGCTAAAGGAGATCAGAGATCAGCAAGACCTTTTATTTCGGTTTATGAACTTCCTGAAACAGGAAGGGGCTGTCCATGTGCTGCAGTTCTGCCTGACTGTGGGTAAGATTACAAACGTGTGCTGATGTTACTTGATGATATGGAAATCATTCTAATGGAAAACTACAATTTGCATTTGGATAATTTAGGAAGAAAAAATCATTCATATGCTGGGAACGACCTCATGGATTTATCTTTACTGTGATAAGGAATAATTTATTCTAATTGCAATATATTTTTAGTAATAACTTTATGAACAAATCTGAATTATAGTTAATAAGAAGGCAGCTACCTTATTAACCAGGATTTTGAGATGTCTTATGTTTCTTTTAATTTTGAAGTTTTTCAAATTACTTACCTACTGGAAAATGAGTTGATGTTATAGAGTGCTTCAAGATGTTATTTGTTTGCCAAGTTGATCGAGAAATGCTTTTTTGCTTTCCTTTATTTCTCAGAGGAATTCAATGACCGAATTTTGAGACCAGAACTATCAGATACTGAAAAGATGTCTCTTCATGATGAAGTACAGAAAATTTATAAAACTTACTGTTTGGATGAAAGCATCGACAAGATTAGATTTGACCCTTTCATTGTGGAAGAGATTCAAAGAAGTAAGTTGGAATTCGAAAGGAATAATGTACATTGGAATTTAAACAATGTTCTGTAATAAAGTGCAAACAATTTTCGCTGAATATCATAAGACTTTTTTTTGCCAGTTTTAAAAATTATTCTTGTGCTATATTGTGCTTAATCCTTGTTTAGTCAATTTATTTCTATTTTTTATTTCTAAAACTTAGAGTAGCTTGCAAAATAATCACAAACTCTGACCAGAAGAAAACATGAACTTCATATGCCTGTATGTATATCTCTCTCTATTCATACTTAAATTTTTTTTAATAGTTGCTGAAGGTCCGTATAGCGATGTTGTGAAACTTCAAACTATGAGGTGTCTTTTTGAAGCTTATGAGCACGTCCTATCTCTGCTCGAGAACGTTTTTACTCCTATGTTCTGTCACAGTGATGAGGTAAGTGTGAAAGATTTGAAGAGTAGTCTTAAAAGCGAGATTATATTTTTTTAGGATACGCTATTTACAGCAGTCATGAGTATGTGGAACTGAAAAATATGGCTTAATTTTCCACTTCAATTGACATTCTAGAGCTGGACTATTCTCAGTAGCAAAATAAAATTCATTCTAGTCCAGCACATCATCACAGAATAAAAGGAAAACTTTATATTTTTTGATGTAACAATTTGTGTGTATCATAGCTATTACAAAATCCTCTCCACCCTGTCTTGTATTATTGCAAATTTGATGCAAAAGTAATCTGCCTGATAGATGTAGAACACAATCTCTTTATTTACCTTTAAAAATATAATGGTATTTAAAGATACAAAAGTTGTATTTAGGTTTTTTCAGCAATATGCATTCCTGCAGCTAAAAGTCTGGTGTTTGTTTTCAAGAAGATCGCTCAATGCAATTTACAAGGTATTTAAGATTGTTGTGTGATTGGGTTCTAAATGCCACCTTAAGAATTCCTCGAACTGGGTTGACTTTATCTGCCTAAGGCATTTTAGTAGGACACACTTTAATCACAGGGGTGAGTCTGAATTCATGTTCCTTTCAGAAGTTTATGTGTGTAAGTCAGGTTGTGTGTTAAGCTGCTTGCATTTATTTGAGGCAGAATATATTGATTTGTCCTGGGAGTGGGTACTTGCCTTCCTTGGCATTAATAAAAAGAACATTTCTCAAAAAATGGTTTTGATGGTCATCTCTTCCATGATAGCTATAATGCTTCAAATACTTGATTTTTTTTAACAAGGAGGAGACATGGATTTTGGTGCTTAATTTAATTTTTATTTCTGCTTTGTGGTTTTAATCTCATGATTATGTAAGGTTGAGTAAGTAGTCCTTGTCTAATGTATTGATTATTGTATGGTCTGTCCTTTTCCAGATTAAAATTCTAACTGCTAGATCAGTTTGGCTTTTCCTTCAGTTCTCATTTCCTGAATTTTGCAATATTGTTGCACAGTAGCCTTTACCTCAGTTAATCCAGTGTTTTCTTTGATACCTTCTTTGTCTGCTGTAGTACTTCAGACACCTTTTAAGAGGAGCGGAGTCACCAACCCGCAATTCAAAGTTTAACAGGTAGGTACGGTAGAACTTTTAAGTAGTTTTCCTTGATTTTTAATTTAAAACATCAAAATATTAAACTGTAAGAATTTTGTTATTGCCTGATATTAATTTGACTAAATTTTTATCTCTACTTTTTTGTTTTTAAATTAACAAATTACATACTAAAGATGCAAGCAGTAGAAGACGTCTCTTCTTTTGAAGTATTTTACATTCAAGAATTTAGAATGTGATTCAAACCTCAACATTTGAGAAGAGGGAAGGGAGAAAAATAAGCAGTGAGAATGAGATTATGTGAAAATAAAATGGTGATTTAATTGACTGTGTATATGTAATACCATTTTAGTTATGCCAAGCTGTGTCTTCTTGGATTTCAGATGCTACAGGGATAGGTACAGTGTACCCTATGTCAGCCTGGTTATTTGATGGGAATCTCCTCTTATGTGACAAGGAGGGTTTTCCACTTCTAGATCAAATGTGTTTTCTATCCCCCAGCTCCATTGCAGAAATGCAGCATCAGTAGCCTTGTTGCTGGGCTTGGGCCATATACTTAGAGTCCAGACCTCCTTCAGGCTCCTTACTTATGGTCCAGACCCCCTTCAGGCTCCTTACAACCTGTGAGTGGGGATGGGTGATCTTCTACTGTAGGCTTGGGCTGGGTTGTTAAATCTTGAGGTCTCAAAATTTCTTGTGTTTCGCTTTGTGTTGGATGGCTCAGACAGTCGTGGACTAGCCCAACTGAATTTCTCTTATGGCCTAGCCAAAAAAAAGAAAAACATCAGTGAGACAGTCTTTAATTTGTATAGGCTTTCTTTCTTAATATGAAGTAAGATCCATGGTACTGTGGAAAATGCTAATGCTTGTTCTCTTTTAGAGGAGTAACACTGATTCATTTAACCATTTCTGCTTTCATTAGAGTTACACCTGACAGTAAACTCCTATTTCACAGTCTGCTGTGAGATTCATATTGCTTGCACATACCTTTCTTCCCTGCTCCTGTTCTTCAAAAATGGGATGATTGTTCTCTTTATTATGTCTCTATTGGTGACATCTTTCATGTGGTCTTTATAGTTTTTGTAGGTCCAGGACTGGAGTTTTGGTGTAGTGCTGTCTCGTGGTGGTGCTGGCAAGCTTCTGTTTCTTAACAAAGGGGCATGGAATGAAGGCAGCTAGCCCAAACTGCATTCCTTTCCTACATAGTACTCCATGTAGGGTGACCTTAAACACACTTCAGCTTCTGTTGAAGATGGCTATGAGGTTTTACCTTTAAATCTACCTTCTGGTTTCTTCCCCCAAGTTATTCATGTCAGGTGTTGAATGTATTCTGTTATATTCTTCTTAAATCTAGTTAAAATATGAAAACATGTAGGTCACCTCTTCGGTGCTTTGCTTTTAAAAACAGAAGGGGGGAAGTTACAGGCCATTGCCGCCTGGAGTTTTTGAAATGCACCTCTGGCTACAAAATAAACAAATTTTGTTTGGCAGCTGTTGCAGCATATTCTCAAACAGCATCCACAGCATTACTGAAAATGTATCTGGTTTACATTTTAGAACCATTTGAATGCTCTGAGTATATATGCTGATTTACAATACAGGACACTTACTGTATGCTCCAGAAGTGGTAACTCAGTGATTATTGCCATGAAACAGAGGTCCTATCTTGCAAGTAGTTTGCCTGTTGTTTTGGAATTTCCCTCTGCAGAATTGTATACAGTCACTTCCAAAGGGATGGGGAAAAACCAAGGTTTCTCACAGAATTATTCCAGATGTTATTCCATATAAATGTCCTGCCTTTTCTTCGTTATTCTAGCATTAGTTCCACTTGAAAGTAATTACATGGAAATAGATGAGTTTTTGTGTATGTATTGCATAGGTGCTGCTGGTTAAAAAATCAGATCCAGAAATAGGTATGAAATCCCAGTGGAACGTGCATGCGGGTAGTGTGTTGAAACATTTCCCTTATTGCAAGACAAGAAAATTACAGTTTGTAGAAAATATAGGTGGAAAGGTAGGGAGAAGTGACATCTGTGTAATTTTCGGTTTGAATCACTTCTTTGAACTGTACAGAGCAATCATAGCTTTTTGTGGCCATATAGGACAAATAACGTGCTATGAAAACTGCAAAGGCAGTAGGTGGGCAGTGTCAAGGGTTTTTGGAGTGTAAAGAAGTCACATTGAGGGTATTCTGACAACTTGATAACTGATTGTGGTTGTCATCAGTTTTAACTCTGTAACTGATGTTTTTTACCTGATGTTTAATGTGTGTGGCCTATGATAACTGATCTTTCGAGTTCTACTTCTGTCAGTTTAATTTGGATAGCGTGGAAGAGACAACAAGAATTCCCCCTCCCTCTCTCACATTTATGTATTTATAATACATTACTGCATTACTTAAATGCAGTCTGTGTTGAAAGTCTAACAGCGAATGAAAAGCTGTTATGTAGTATGAATTCCCAGATTTCTGGATTTCTGTATATCTCTCTCGATTTTCTACATACCATAGCCACAAATAGAAATAGTCACATCCTGGTCTCTCATATTAGAATAGCAGTGAAATTAAAGCAATTTTTAAGTTAAAGGACCATGTAGAAAAGATACTAACTATTTCAGGGAGAGGTTAGGAGAAAAACTCATGGAATTAAGTCTGTGAAAAGTTCTATACAGTGTAATAGTCACCATCTTTTTGAACCTGCTAGGTTATATTTCCAGTTTCACAGTTTACACAGCCAAAGGCAATGTAAGATGTCTTTCAATCAAACCCTTCTGTAAAACAAAATCTAAAATTTTAATGTTTTTATCCCATATTAGTTTTTCCAGAATTCAGTAGCTCAAACGAATTAAAATTCTGTGTGTGGTGACAGTGTTTATAGTTAATTCATTTAAACATCTTAATTGGAATAACTGGATTGATGTCTGAGGCATTGATTCTATGTACCAGCTTATGTAGAATGTAAAAAATGTATGACAGTTCTTAAAATCTGTGAAATACAAATATTAAAAAGTTATTTTAGTTTTTAATTGTGGCTCTTACTATACCTAATACAGATACTATATTGTAATATATATGTATATACTATACTAATACAGAGGGGGAGAGAGCGTGTATTATTACATAAAGTGAGTCCACAGCCTTTTCATTGTATTGACCAAATTAACTAGATTCCTGCATGACTTCTGAACATAGGTAATGGGAAAAGTTAGCTGGCTATTTGGCACTGCAGATAACTCTGAGAATGAAAGTTCTTCTCCATTAATTGGTTGTTGCTTGTGATGAATCTCCTGAAAGTTTCAATAACTTATGTTTTAAATTCAAAGGCCAGGCTTGTGATGATGAGATGTGTAGATAATGTCCACATTTCACTTTCTTAGGATTCTAGGTCAGGAACTTCTAATTGTATTACCTCTTTTCTTAACTCGTGGTGATGGTCAAAGCCTATTCAGTTTTGTTGGGATAGGCCTGTCAGATTTGGTTTGGCTTGGGTTCTTTTGTTGTTTTGGTTTTATTTTATTTTAATTTCCTGCTGGGCTCTGAGGTAATTTATTTGCCTGTTGTTGCAGAAGTAGCCTGAGTTTGGATGACTTACGGTAAGTCTATCTAACACTCAATAAATGTTGTGTGTTAGTTATGCTGCATCTCTCATGACTTCATCATACAGCCTTTACAACAGTAATTAACTGTTCATTTTATTTGTAAATGACATGTCTTCTCCAGACTGAGGTGCATTTCTCCTCACAAAAAGCTTTACTCCCCATGTCCTTTTCACAAGTGTTTAGAAATTGCTTAATTACTAATTTCACGTGTTTGCATTACATTAACATTGTTTGCTGTACATTAACACTTTGCTGTCAACAGTCTGTCTGTTGTCATTTGTTTATTGAAATATATTTCCAGATCTTTAAACATTTTTTTTTTACTTCTGATTGCTGGCTGCTCCAAAATTTCCTTTACTCCATGTCATATTGTTATCTACTTATGTGCTTATTTTATCTTGCAAGCTGTATCTGGCGTGATCGTTGTCTAACATCACTTGCAAATATAACCATTTTGATTTTTAAGCACTCAAACCCAACAGTTGCCGAAATTAGTTCTCTCTGCAGTTTCTCTTGTCACTGTTAAAGGTTTGATGACAACATATGCTATTTTTCATAATTTGCTGTAGGTAGTATGTGACCACTCATTAATGCCTTAGTAGCTGTCCAGTGGTTTATTTTCTCATTATTCATGCTTCTTTAAATATATGGTATCCAAACTCAGAAAACAATCTTTTCCTTATGGACTTTTCCTTAGAATTTAACAGAGGATCAGTGTAACATAGTTCGCTCATATTCGTCTTGAGGGGAAATTTTTCAACTCAATTTTTCAGGTTAAGAATCAAGGTAATTAGATGCTTTTGTATATTATGTGCCAGTTCAGCATGTTGAGCTATAACTTGCTTGATTGTTGAGCAACAAGGAGTTCTTGAGTTATAAATGCATCTCATTGATTTTCAAGTGCAGCAGTATGTGCTCAGCATTTCTCCTAACTGTGTGTAGGGATTTTAGTCAGCCAAAGGAAATGGTGCTATGACTTCACGTGCATGTTAATATCTGCCTTGTCTGATACATACAAGTGGTCTGGTCCTTCTTGACCCAGAGAGGATCACAGCTTCATTCTTCAGCTGCACAGCCCTGGCTCATCACCTGCCAAGATCTGTTCAGTGCACTGAATGAGGCAGGCATCCCGTGGGAAAATGATTTTGCAGCCATCCATGATTGAAGAATGCTGCAGTGCACAATGGACTACTGCAGTATTCAGTCTGCCATTCCCTGTTACAGAGTAAACAATAATTGTAATTTTTTTTAGTCTTAGGTATGTGTTACTTTTGGAATGTTTAAAAAAAAAGAAGTGTTCCAAGCTCTTGTTGTCACATCATTCTTCAGGAATGTTGGAGCCTGTAGGCTCTGCACATAGGGTCCTCCTGAGAAAGCAACTATAGAATGATGGTCTAATAATGCTGTTATATGGATTAGCACTAGAGGGAGTGGAATATTTTCCCAACAAGTTTTGGATGTATATATATTTGTTGACAGGTCTTAAAAGAAATCTAGTCCCTGTTCTAAACTGGCTACCTCCTGTCATCTTTGGTCCTTCATGTCGTGAACCTGCCCCTATCCTAGTCCTATCTCTTGCCTTCTACATAGTCTTAAGGTCTTTCTTCTATTTCTGCTTAGCCAGTAAATCTATTAGATTTTCATCATGATACCATTTGTACATATTTTTTTATTGCTCCATTTCTTTGAAATGTCAGGTCATCCTGTTGTCAGTTCATCCATCTTTGCTAATATCCATACATTTCTTTTCCATGCTCATCTAATGTGATTTGTGATCAAGGATTTTTGCCAAACCAGTCTTGTGTTCTCACCATATATTATGGAGAGTGTCTGTGTACCCTCTCATTCACCAGTGTTTGTTCTGAATTTGTCTCTTCCTGTGAAGAGATTCCCATCCTAGTGTGTCACTTTTTACTTGTCCAGTTCAGTGATTGCTTTATATTCACATGGTGTAAACTTTGGGCTCTGTGTTGGGGCTGGAAGGGTTGATTCCTAGCTGTCAGGTTGAGTTATGAGGCTCCATACAGCTCACTACAGGCACAGTGAATGCTGCTTTCAGCTGGAGCATGGTCCATGTGGGAAAGAACTGCTTTGAGACTGGAGTCCTCCTGTCAAATCACTGACCTTGTGCAAATCAGTGCTCTTGCTCAAACTCTTGAGAACGGCACTAGTTTTCAGAGGAATGATGAAAACTTCCTTCAAGGTTAAGCCAGAAGTCTGAAATATCAGCCTTCCAGAAAAGCTAGTTTTGTCTGATTGAGGTTTGTGTTTTCTAGCCCAATGTTGAAGCGCTTGAACAAGATTCAGGTAAGGTCCCCTATATGAAACAGCTCAGTTCAGCAGAGTAACATGTAGTAGAAGTTGTTCAAGAATGGAGTGAAATTGTTCAAATACGGATTTAGTCTACAAAGCAGCCAAGCAACCTTGTCTTTGCAGAGGAGAGATAATTAAGATAGATGCTACCAGTATGCTTTGGAGCTGATGATTATATGAGATAGAAAAAGCAAAAGATTTGGAAAAACAGTGAGTTATTTACACAACTTTAGCCCTGTACACACTCTGTGTAAAATTATAAACAGGAAGATTATTAGTAATGTGCACGTGCATGCTTGGAGTCAGCAGCTGATGTTGTCTGCGTGGTTTTATGAATGATGAAAATACTTTACCTGCTGATTGCTGATTTGTTCTCTTTGTAATCCCTTCTAGAAGTCAAGAGTTTATTGTTTTAAAGGAAAAAGAAGCAGGATGTTTTTGTCCTCCAAAGTACTAGTTGTGTACACCTAATATCGGTCTATAAATTTGTTTTGAATGTTTGATTCTGAAGTTCACTGTATTGATTTTTAACTTGTCTCTCAACTGTATTTATTGAATCACCATAAGGAACCTCGGGCTGATTCTGTTTTCAACAGAAACATTTTTCTTTCCAAAATTGCTAGCATTGCTATGCAAGAAATAATCTTCAGTGCCAGGACTTGTGTAGGGGCATAAGAATAATAAAAAATCTGTTCTGTCAGTGAGGAGTGTGCTTGCTGCCCAAGTGTTTTTTTTATTCCCATACCTGGTTTGTTGGCTTTTGGACGCTTTGTTGTAAGTGGCAAGACTTTAAAAACTCTTTATCTTTCAATCAGACTGGCTCTTCAAGCCAAGATTGCTCAGTTGCATCTGTTTTCTCTCATACTCAGTCTTGCTCCTTGCACATTCCTTTTATCTGTCTCTACTGCTTAAAAACTGAGATCTATCTCGAGTGACATGTGCTTGTAAAATTCCATTTAAAAATGCATCTACACTTGGTAGAAGGATAAATATTTAAATACAATTACAAGGAAAAGGACAAAGTTAATGACCTACTTGATGTGCATGCCTGTAGCAATACCACAGTTTCTGCTGTCAAAACAAAGTTGTTTTACCTAGCTAATTGTTTATTCTGTGTCATGAATTACTAGGATGCTATTGTAAGAGTTTACTCATGGTTAAGCATATGGCAGTCCTATGTCTCTTAAAAAGTGTAATCAAGAAATTTTGCTGATTGATTGGAGAACAGATATACTGTAAATGAATTTTAATTTAAGTGGAACTGTACGTATATTGGATACCTGTTTACAGAGTTGTTTCTCTTATCTGCAAATGGTGTGCCATGGCATAATGAGCATCTTTGTAATAATATGCCTTGTGAACTGTGGCTTCTGTGATCCTAGGACCACACAGAAGAGAGGAGAATCATTTGGAATCAGCAAAATAGGGAACAAAATAAAAGGTGTATTCAAGAGTTCTGCGATGGAAGGAGCTATGTTGCCTAACTATAACTTAAATGAAGGAGAAGATGATTTTGTGAGTAAAGCCATTAAATTTTACTGGAAGTCTTTGCTGGGCTTTGATTTTTTTTTTTCCTCTTTTGCTCATTTGAAAATGTTACATTTCTGCTGTCTTCACTGCAGAGTTTTCATGTGCTGGCTTCTGATTAAGTTGCCTTATCTTCCCTGTATTTATTCACAAGCCAAGGTCACATCCCCAGTTTCTGTGCTTCTGAGCTTATTGTTTTCATACAGACAAGTACCAAAAGTAGCAGTGTCAGGTATTTTTGTAAGCAATGACTTTTTCTCCAATTCTGGGTAGTAAGGCATGCACAAGACTGCATGCATGGCTCTTCATCTGCAGCCTGCCACAAGACCATAAAACCATAGATAACATAGTGTAGAAATTGCTATCAAGTTGGTCTGTAATGCAGCATTTTCTCTATAGATCAGGAGCCAATAGTCCTTTCTCATTTTTCTTGGATGTCTCCCTCCCTTCCTTGCTAAACAGCCATGAATAGAGCCAATGGTAGAATTTACTGCACAGGATATTGTTACCTGAGCCACAGATGTGGGACAAATGGAAAATTTGAAAAAGGGAAGAGGAGGGAATTGGTTTGAAGCAGAGGTAGACTGTACCAATTAAAATAGAACTGGACATCTCTGTTTGAATCCTTACAGATTGAAGAAGGTGTTATGGTGATGGAAGATGATTCTCCTGAGGAGGCTGTTACCACCCCAAATACCCCCCGCAACCTTGCTGCGTGGAAAATCAGCATCCCATATGTTGATTTTTTTGATGATCCCTCCTTGGAAAGAAAAGACAGAAAGGAGAGAATTCCTGTATTCTGCATTGATGTAGAGAGAAATGATAGAAGGGCAGGTATGCAATGTTGCAGATAAGTAAAGTGTCATTTGAAAGTGAACTCAGAATATTCTGGTGTGCTGTATTCTGTTGGTTCTTGCAATTGTATTTTTTATATGTGTTCTGATTTCAAAATAATGGCTTGAAAGTTCTGAGGAAATGAGTTTGAGAGATAAATGATCACATTTAGCATTTGCAAGCTAAGAACTGACTCCTCAGCATGAATCAGTTCTATTTAGACTTCATGCCAAAGTTTGAAATGTTCTCTTTCCAAAAATATTTATCTTAAAATTCATATTAATAAACTCCTGGCATATTTTTTTCACCCACTCTGAACTTTGAAATAATGAACAACAAATAATTTTATATGTAACCTTAAAATTAGTTCTTAGGAAATGAAAATGTTTTGCTTATTAGGAACCATCATGGCATGCAGTTAATTTACCATCATCTAGATAGCAGTACGTCCATATGGAGTGGAGGGGAGGAAACAGCATCATCCTAAGGCTGCTGGGATTTGTGTTAGTGAGACTAATACTTCCACAATAAGCAGAAAGTATTTAAGAGGCATTTAGTGATATCTTCAGTGGTAGGATCACTTTAGTGATAGGATCAGCATTCAAGTTGGTGGTGCAGAGGATTGTATTCAACAAGTACTATTTCTGTAAATCATTTGGTTCAGCGTTGGAAAATAGATCTAATATAGTCAGCCATCATAAATGTTGAAGTTATGAAGGACTCCTTTGTTTAGATTGTAGGGATCCCATAAATGATAATTTCCTTGCTAATACCATAACTGTATGCATTTTACTGTAGCATTAAAAGTACCTTGAAGTTTATGTTACTACAACAGGGGGCTAATGTCACTGAGGTTTTTCTTATGATAATCAGTCTATGTTTGCTGTTGCTAATTTGTCTCCCAGGTGCCATAAAACCTGGTTTATTTTTGATGTTTTTTTTCTCCAGTTGGACATGAACCTGAACACTGGTCTGTCTACAGGAGGTATCTTGAATTTTACGTGCTTGAATCGAAACTTACGGAATTTCATGGTATGTTCTCCGTCATTTGGAAAGCCATTTTCCCCATGCTGTGATCATCACTCATTACTTAGATAAATTTAAAGTAATAAAATCAATGTTTACTGCACTACTAGAATAATTTAAACTCCTTGACATGTTTACTAGGTACATTTCCTGATGCTCAGCTTCCCTCAAAGAGAATCATTGGCCCCAAGAATTATGAGTTCTTGAAATCCAAGAGAGAAGAGTTTCAGGAATATCTGCAGGTATCAAACAAACATTTGGAGCAAAGAATATTCTAATACTAGTGATATAAAACTAATAAAATAATATCTGGGGTTTTTTTGTTTGTTCGTTTACGAGTAACTTTATACTTAGAGAAAGGATTCAAGTGGGCAATGTTAGTTTCACATGACTGAAAACAGAAATCTTGTGCAAGTGACAATATCTGTGGCAGTATAATACTCTTTGCATATCTTTTTGCTATACAGAAATGGATTTTTAAGGGTTAGTTTTAAAGTACTTATACCTCCTTTGTTCCTTTTGTTTCGAAGAAACTTCTGCAACATCCAGAACTAAGTAACAGCCAGCTTTTAGCTGACTTCCTATCCCCTAATGGAGGAGAGACTCAGTTTCTTGATAAAATGTTGCCTGATGTGAATCTTGGTATGTAATATGCTACTTCTTTATGCTGACAAATAGTAATGCTATGGATGCTGTGATTGAATTCTATGATTCTGTGATTGACAGTAGTAATGAAAGATAACTTGTGGATGTACAAAATAAGAACTCTGCTCCTTCACAGCCCCTAAAATTATAGCTCAGCAAGGAAGATATGCTGATACTTCTTCCTTGAAGAAAAAAGACATTTTGAAATTTTGGAAAAAAGTGCTTAAGTGGCTTTTGAATTTTTGTGTCAGCAAGCAAGATGATAAGATTTCTCTTAATAAATTGCATAGTTCAATAAAATTTACTGTATTGTCACAAGTCAAATCTGCATGTGTCTGTCATTGTTTGCAGATGAGATGGCATGAACACTTAAAAAACTACCTTTGGATTTTAATTTATTAAACTCCTCTTATTTTATTCTGAAAACTCCGATATTTGATATTTCTAGTATTAGCTGGTGTTAAGATCTTTTCTAACATGAGCTACTTAATAGAATCTGAGGCAGCAGTGTGTGTGATACAGACAAGTCAAATGGAAGTGGAGCAGTTCTAATATCTAATGACAGTAGTTCATAAATCAAAAAAGTCAACTGTAGTGTGAGTTGGCTGCCATGTAGCTGTCTTAGAATAGTGGGCCTCAGCTGGTCAGGTCAACCTCATGGCCATTCTGTCTCCATGTCTTGTGCCCCTTGTGACTGTGGTCCCAGGGGGCCGTGTCTGAGCTGCGCCGCTGCGTTTCTGCAGCTCCCGGTCATGGTGTGGTCCTGCTGGGGCAGCCCTTCTCTTAGTCTGCTTCATGAGTTGTTGAGTGAGATTTCTGTTCTCAGCCTGCAGTCAAAAGGTTTTGGTTTTGTTTCAGGTCTCCCTTCTAAATCCAAACGTACGTCCTTATAACAGCTTATAATTATGGTGTTTACTGTAATGCATTTCCTATCTGAGACCGTGCTTCACTTCCATAAAGAGCATTATAACAAGTCTTGGCATTTTGGTAGGGCTTTTTGTGGGGATGAGAGTTTTTGTTATTATCATTTGATCATTGTACATACTTTCCGATGTAAATTCCAAATCTAATGACATGTAGATAAGAAAAATATTACTGTAACTGTAGTGCTTAAAATAAAACTAGTCCTAGACACTTCAATTTAGCAGCATTCAAAGTTACTGTGCCATATCCTGATAGCCTTATCAGGACACAAGAGCTGATCTTTAAGGCCACAGCTGTAACCTGTCCAATTTAGAAAATTCTACTCACCAGGGTTTTTGAGGCTGGTTCCCCCCAGAATCTCTCCAGGTTTGCTGATTTTTTTTCACAGAAAGAGGAGAATCTGAGTTATCTTGATTTCTTCTGTGATAAATGTTTATGATTCTGAGAGTAACTTAGATACAAGGAATTTTGCCTGTACTGGTGTTGTAGCAGTATTATTGTTGCAGTGTTAGAGATATTTATGGTTAAACTCTAGAAGAGTTAAGAGGTAGACCTACAGTACTTTATTGTGGGGTTTTTTAAAAGTATTCAGTTTAATAATCTGTATATTTCTGAGTATCTTTTCTTGAAGAGTAGTAATCACTAGGATACAAGCAGGTTATGTGCAAAACTATTTTCATAGGATTTTGTGCCAAATCAAAAAAAAGGCAGATTTTAAAAAATTATTGTATTTTTAAATAGCTACTAGACAATGAGTACATAAAATGTAGCAGAGCAAAATGTCTTTCAAATCAGACAGTCATAACAGAAAGTGTTTGTTTGTTTCTAATTGTAGGTAAAATCATAAAATCTGTTCCAGGAAAGCTGATGAAAGAGGTGAGTAAGCCTTTCAGGTTGCCAATATCAAAACTTTGTTTGAAATTTTTTTATGTTTTTGTCTTCACTTTCCTATAATTATGCAAGTGACAGGTCACTCATATCTTTTTTTCAGAAAGGTCAGCATTTGGAGCCATTCATCATGAATTTTATTAACTCCTGTGAATCTCCCAAGCCTAAACCAAGCAGGCCTGAGCTTACCATTCTGAGTCCCACTTCTGAAAATAACAAGAAGGTACAGTAAGTCGTGTTCCTTTCCTATTTTACAGAAGTGGGGAAAACTGGCTGTACATTTTCTCTCATACTAGGGAGCTGTCTTTGAACTCATTAACTAAAATTATTTCAGATGAAGCCAAGCTGGAAAATGCTGTCTAGGAATGCAGCCCCTGGGCATGTTCAGTCCAAAGGCCAGACCAAAGGTAGACTGGAGTAACACACTTTCCTGCTCCCCAGATATGTGTGGCATAGACTTGAGCTGTTCAGTTCTGCACTTTAACTTCTGTTGTGAGACATGACATCTTTGTGCAGATGTGTAGCCTTCCAGCTCCTAAGGGAAGCCTACAAGAAGGATGGAGTGAGACTTTAAGAGCATTTAGTGACAGGACAAGGGGAAATGCAACTGAGAGTAGGTTTAGATTAGATATTAGGAAAAAACGCATAACTGTGAGGGTGGAACAGGCTGCTCATAGAGGTTGTGGATTCCTCATACCTGGAAGTATTTAGTGCTAGATTGGATGGAGCTCTGAGCAGCCTGGACTAGTGAAAAGTGTCTCTGCCCATGGCAGAGAGCTGGGACTAGATGATCTTTGAGGTCCCTTCCAAGCCGGTCCATTCTGTGATTATGTGGTCACTGCTGTGCAGTAGCAAGGCACCTCATTTCTGGTGAAGGAGGTGAATGCCAAATGTCTGTGCCAGGACTATGTGAGCTGCCTGTAGGGAGTCCCTGTGGAGATCTGGCAAGCAGCCAAAGAGACAAAAGGCTAATGCTTCCTGAGTGCCCGTTCGGAAGAACATGTTATCTCATAGCAAGAGAGTTTTTCAGTTTTTTTTGTAAATGGTAGTCGATCTCCAGCTTATGCATGTGCTCCCACCATGTTCTCATGTGTCTTTTCTGACTCAGATCTGTTTATTTCAGTTTCAACATGTTGGACTGTGCTAAGGTTACAGTGCACATTCCCTGGTGCTTGTGCTGCCATGAGTGGGGTACATGCAGGCTCCCTCTTCCTCAGCAGGCTGAATAAGAAATGCCTGAAGGTCTGTCTGGGCAGGCCCAGTCAGAAATGTGACAGATCTTCTGCATGCTCCTTCCTTTTGAATGTTCCTGGGGTGTGTGTATGTTTGTGTGTTTTAAATATTGGTGGAAAGATTTCTATTTAAAAATGCTCTATGAAAGTGGGTAGTCAACCCCAGTATAACCAGGAGCAATTGGATTTCATCCTGTGTCAGAGCCGCTAGAATAAGAGTTACTAACCTGCCTGGTTAAAAAAAATGAAGCAAAAACTCTGGTTCTCCCTCTTAGGGTCACTAGCAGGATTTCTGGCCATGTTTCTGTTCTGAAGGTCTGTAAGCAGCTTGATCATCTTGTGAACATACTTTTTTCAGACTTGCTATAATAGGTCAGGACTTCTCAGACTTTGCAAAATATGCCAATAAAGGCATTGTTCTGCTGGCTTGTGATGGCCTGCCAACAGCAATAAAAGCTGCTTTTGGAACACCAGCAGCATAATAAATGTTTTTGAGTAGCTACTTGGAGGAAGACGTGGTCACTTAAACTGACTGATATGATTCAGACACTGCATAAAATCTGTCTTCTTATTATTTTGGTATAAGTCTCTGTACTTTTTAAATGAGCAGGAAGAAAAGGAGAGAGGTTTATGCCTCTGGCTGTAGATATTGTTCATAGTCATGGTATTGTTTTTGTACAGTTCACACCTGTGCTGGAATGTATGGGTGTATGTTTGCATATGCACTCACCATTGAGTAACTTTGTTTTTTTTTTCTGTGAGGCACTTTATATGAGCATTCATGCTTCCTTTGCTTGCTTTTTCCAGTAAGGCATGGTAGCCTATTGTACAGGGGATTACTTTGGTCTTTTTCTTAATACAGACCTTTTATCTTTCACTGACTTCAAGAGCTTGACTCCCATTTTTAATCAATACTAATTGAAATTGGAATTTCCTCATTGTAAGCCTTTTAAGGATATTTCATGGTTATAATCATAATTACTATTTCATCTCAAAGATTCAAGTAATGATAGCATTGAGGTTTTTGGTGTTAAAATGTTAAAATGCGCAGAAACATCTAAAAATCCTGTGCTCATCTGAATTGTGAGTATAATCTCAACTTCTGTGCTAGATAACCAGTTGTGTGTTTTTCACTTGAATTTCTTCTGAGCCAAGATACTGGAAGGTGTAAAACCTGGAAGTAGAGGTCTGATGCCACTTTGTATTATGGCTGCTGCAGTGCACTGTAGATTGCATTCTGAAATGCTTTCAAAGTGTGTGCCTCTGATCAAGGAACCATTACTGTTCAAGGTGCAGCACAGATCATCCATGTATGGAGGTACAGTCAGCATTCAGAAGATGCTGCTTCTGGCTTCGGGTGAAAGTGGAAATAGCACTTGAAAGTCAAAAAGCTTTGCCCTAAGCTGGCCTTCATGTTTGATTTTTTTTAATAGGTTACCTACCAGATTGCTGTTAATGATTTAGTTTGGCCTCCAGACACTGCTGTGAACCTATGTCTACATTGCACAATGGGCTGCTTTGAATTGGCTCAGTATGTATCACCTTTGTCAGGTCGTGAGGTGTATTTACAAAATAAAGGAGACTCTTGTTTAAGTTACAATACTACAGCAAAGGTTTTTCTGCTGTTCTGGTTTCAGTATTATGGAGGATGTAGACTTCAGTTCATACGGAGTTTTTTAAACAACCTACCAGGGATGCTTCCATAAAGTAGGTGTGAATAATTACATGTTCTTTTTAGGTTTGTTACATTCCTGCATACCAGTCATCCACCAGTGCATTAGCCATATTTGTCCTTTTATGTAATTTATGTAATAAGTTGGCGTTGTTTAGTTTGAGTGAACCTTGTGAAGGTAATACCAGCAGCTCAGCACTTAACAAAAGAGAGGGCCTGAAGGAGTGCAGGTCAAAAACCTGACTCTTGCCAGATGTCGTGATGTAATTTTTCCTAAGAGTGCAAAGCATTCTGTGTAGAGACTTGCATGATGTTGCGATTTGCATGTTTTTTGCTTTATTTATTTTGGGGAGAACTGCAGTACAAAAAGTGAAGTATATATAAGCAAATTACTTCCTGTTCCTTGGAACTAATGTTATTTTGGGAGTGGCAAAAAAACCCCACTGTGAATGGCAATCACCTCAGCCTACGTAATTCTATGATTATGTTGCATTTCCTTCTAGTTCTAGGATTTTTTTAGAACTTTCTTTTCATAATACAGAGTATCTTGTATAAATCCTATTTTATATCTAGATTAACTATTTTGAGGGTAAGTTAATTTAAAATAAACTGTTAGTAGGGATTGCTAGATATTAAACGTGGAAAGCATCAGGATTTAGAGACTTTTTCCTTTCCCTCTGTTAGGATTCACAGACTTAGGGACAGGGGAGGCAAGGCGCCTAGGTGGCTTGGAACCTCTTTTGGTGTGCAGGGAAGAACCTCTTGGAGTTTTGCAAGAATTAGAGTATCTTTTCAGAAAGAACCAAAGGCAAGGAACTAGAGGGATCAGGGAGGAAGGTGATGACGTAGGAGAACAGAAGGCTAAAGGAACATAATTGAGAAATGAGATAAATGGAAAGAAACCAAATGTTAGTTCATGATGATTTTACTATAAATAATTAAACTTTTATTTTCAGGGGGAAAAGGTATTTTTCTTTATGTAAAAATCTTGTATATTTTGTCTAGAAACCATTGTATTTATTTCAAAGTGGAAACCAACAGGAACTTTTAGGAATACTTTGATGTTGTAGACTTCCCTTGTGATTAAAGGCAGACAAACTCTGTATCCTCTTAGCCCCTCATTTTCAGAACAGGGTGCATCAAGGAAATCAGAGCCTGTGATAAATGTCTAGATGAATACAATCATACAATTGTTTAGGTTGGAAGAAGGTATTGGGAGCAGAAAGGCTCATGGATTAATGTCTCAATGCTGATTTGTTCTGAACCGAGGTATTTTGGTTGTGTATCTTGGCAACATGTGATGTGCTCTTTATTGGAAAGGGAAGGATTTGAAAAAAGAGAACCAGAAACAATTAAACAAATCAACACCCCTGATCAGTTCTTTGAAAGCTCTGGAAAGAAGCTGCTTCTATAAAAAGAAACCAATCCAAAGAACTGGTGGCTATCCTTTTGCCTTTGAATGCAGTGATTTCAGTCTTATGTTTCTGTTTTTAGCTTTTTAATGATTTATTCAAGAATAATGCAAACCGGTCTGAGAATACAGAAAGACGACAAAATCAGAACTACTTCCTGGAAATGATGACTGTGGAAGGAGTGTATGACTACTTAATGTATGTTGGTAAGAAGTGATTTCTCTTAATTTTTTGTATACTTCATGACAAACATGAAGTTCATGCTCTCTGGTAAGGAATGAAATTCTATTGTAGCAGTCATATATAACTCAACACTTTTAAGCTAATATACAGCTTAGTAACATGGTAATTCCTTAGAAGACTTTATTGTGGTGCTAAAATGTCATTTATCATTCATCATTGCTTAGTTGCTTTGTTATGTCTTCATCTTCCTGCATCTTAGTAGTATGAGTTTATGAGAGTAGGTCCCATCCCTTTTCTTAGATCTATCTAGGCTGCTGGTAGACTGGGAATTGGAATTGTTAAATTAATATAAATAGCTAAAGGAAGTATTGGATAAGCACTGTGGAGAATACTGATATTTTCAGTGCTGCACTAACAAAACTGAAATACTCTTTTCTTGCTTGCAGTCTTTTTTTAAAATTTTCTTTTGAATAAATAATTCTTTTATCATAAATATTAGGAGACCCTCATATATGTGACTACTCACAGATGTTGCCGTGACTTTGCAGGTAGGGTAGTTTTCCGCATTCCTGACTGGCTGCATCACCTCTTGATGGGAGGAAGAATTCTCTTCAAAAATACCTTGGAACTGTACACGGACTATTACTTGCATAACAAGCTAGAACAGCTATTTGAGGAGCACCGGTTGGTTTCTCTCATAACACTGCTGAGAGGTCAGTAATAGTTACATCTTGGATGAAAAAATACTTCTTCAGTCTGGTGGTTGAAATCCCTTCAGTGAAGTTTCTGAGTGCTAAACTTTGCAATGCTGACTAACAGTGGTGGAGTATTAAAAACCAAGTGGGCCTGCACTAACTTCAAAGCTTGTTGTGGAAAGATGTTGAGTCACCTATGTTGTCTGTAAGTGATGATTACAGAAAAAAAGTATTATGAACAGTAATTTGCTCGGGTGTGGAAAGAAAAAGAAAAACAGAATAAAGTGGCTTACTGTATCAACCCAAATGTTTCATGAAATTGTAAAGTTACTTCACTTGTGTACTACATCAGTCTTTCATTATTAATTTTTCAGTTCCCTTTGTTGTGGTTGGCTCCTGAGAGGGCTTGTGTGTTCCTGACCTTCAAATAAGGGAAGAGGGAGAGCAACTAAAAAAAATTTTTAATTACTTCACAACTGTAGAGTATTACATGATTGCAGTCTGATCCAAACAATACATCTGGCCAAAACTCTGGAGTCAAGACAGCTCTGTCCTTACCAAACCAAAAATGAACCTTGTGAAAGGCAAAAAAGGAGAGCAGTAAGACTTCCAGAGCCTAAAACCAAAACTGAGCACTTCTTATTTCAGATGAATAGCAATACGTGCTTTCTCATTTATAGGTAAATTTGAAGTTTTTGACAGTTCCAGACGATGTTTTAGCACAAGGTGTAAATACTGCTTATAGTTTTGAAAGCATAAGGGAAATTGTGAATAAGGAGGTCATAACTAACCTAAAATGGAATTGATCCAAACTTAAAAGAGAATGCTTTAAACTTTAAAAAGAATGAAAACAAATTGTGAAAAGATGATTGCCTTTCAAACAGGAGGGTTGTTCTGGATTTGATCGGGCTAATGTAAGCAAAAAGTATGATCTGACAAGGCTAGAATTCCCTTCTAATCAACACAATACAGAGAAGAAGTTCAGTTTTGAAGCCACAATGCAAAACACAGTTCTGTGTCAGTGATGTGCAGCTGCCTAAAGATATGGTTTTTTTTCAATGTGTCTTTGCTGCAGATGCTGTGTTCTGTGAGAACACGGAGCCTCGCTCTCTCCAGGATAAACAGAAACGAGCAAAGCAGACTTTTGAAGAAATGATGAGATACATTCCAGGTTCTGTATTCCATGACTGCCTGTATGAGTGTGGTTAATTGTTCAAGGAGATATTTAACCCAAATACAGTCACACTGTCTTTCTAAATCAAATAATACTTGAGCTGCTGAGATTTGAGTTGACTGGAATAGCAGGTGTAAAAACCCAGTAGTTTAGCTTTGTCATTTAAGTGTTGCTGACTAAGGTTGCAGCATAGTGGTTAATAAAGACATGGTGATGGAAATCAAGAGGTTTACACATGTACTTAATACCATAATTTTTCATCTTTTCAATGTTCCTGTGGTTTGTATTTTATCCAGATGAAAACTGTGTTAAAAAACGGCACATCATTAAGCTGGAATAACTCGAACATCGGTACATCCGAGTTCTCCTTGTACTATGTAAACTAGGAAGGAGGGGCCCATTTAATTGAAAGTAATTTTAAAAAATCTACTTGTGGTTTATTAAACAGTGCATTAGAACAAAACATTGATATTATAAAAAGTGTAGTAATTATTTAGATGTGGAGCCCTGAAGGAAAGGGAGGAGAAAAGGATGAACCCAAAAGTGTGGGGTTGTTTTCTATTTACCATTTGAGTCAGAAGAAAATTGAACTCTAATTTTAAAAGTTTTTTTCTTGTTAATTAATTGAGTTCTATAACTGCATCATTTAGCTACTTTGCAGTACTTCCTCATGACTTGTGTATTTGTTTTTGTAATTTGGTCTAGATTTAATAGGCAAATGCATTGGGGAAGAGGCTAAATATGAAGGCATCAGGCTTCTGTTTGATGGACTGCAGCAACCAGTGCTCAACAAACAGGTAACTCAGAACGTGTGACAAACTTGCCTTCTGGATTTCCTAAAGTGAACATTTGATGTGGCTGAGGAGTGGGCTGTTACTCAGAATTAAGAATAAAAAGCAGTAGTTTTGCCTTGGAGTGTCCTTAATTTTCTGTATTTTCTTTTAGTTAACTTATGTTCTCCTGGACATTGGGATTCAAGAACTCTTTCCAGAGCTGAGTAAGGTATGTGCTAACTCCATTCAAGAACTGCAGAATTCTTCAAGCTGCTGCTGAGTCTGATCACTGATGCATTTTTGCTGTATCATTTGCATTTGTTATTACTAATATTAATTCTTAATTTTGGGGGAAGTAGGTGTTTTTCCAATATGTTGAAATAATTGCAATCTGCATTACTTACATTTTGCCTAGTTAGCTCTTTCCCAATCAGCTCAAGCCCATTTGTGTAGCATGGAGCAAATCTGAGTTGCCTTTCAGGAGACTTGGGCAGATCAACCAGCAGTTGGGATCTCTGTGCCTTTCTCTTTGATTTGTCTCCACTCTATTTTATGCATTTTCCAATTTAGGAAGGGAATTCTGCATGCAAAGCTCAGGTCAAGCTGCAGCATTTTTCTTGAGAATATGTGGCAGGAGCATTTCTTACCTCGAGTTTGGTCACTGCATTGTTAACTTCAACTATCCAGATAAAGGAGAAAGAATTTGCACAAGAGAAATTGCTATATAAATGATCACTAGGTTTGGGATCTGTCTCATATTTGTTCTTAGGTATATCGAACCTTGACAGATTTTTACATAGTAATGTCACAGTTTGGTCTTCCTGGCAAGCAGGAATTACTTGCTAGTGAGCTAGTAAAAAACAAAACCCCAAACAAATTTTAAAAGGCCCCTCACTAACAATAAATGCTCATTGCATGAACCCTGTGCCTGAGAACTGCAGAGTGCCAGCAGCGATTTGTTTTGCATGACAAACAGAGACAAATACAAGATATTGGAACAAGCCAGGACACTTCCATTGTTTTCAGTGAAATGAGGCTGGCTCAGCAAGTCTGACTACTTTGTGCTTCAGCTCTGTAGCTGCCCTCCTCAAGCCAATGCTCAGACAGCTAAAAGCAGGCAAAAGAAGACCCAGCTGACCAAGGGAACAAGGGAGTAGCCTGGGAACTTGAGTGCAGAAAAGACCTGACTTAGCCCTGCTATTTTACTGAACTGGTTTTGTATCTCAGCAGCTAAATATATATATTGGAACACTGGTCTTTCTTCAGTTGATTATGGAAAAAAATGAGTGGCATTTAAATAGTCTTTAAAGCATCAGTCAGGCCCAGAGGGTGGTGATCAATGGAATGAAGTGTAGTTGGAGGCAGGCCAGTAACAACAGAGTTATCCAGGGGGTCAGTTGTGGCTCCAGTCCTGTTTAACATCTTCGTTAATGATCTGGATGATGGGACAGAGTGCAAAGCCTGATGATGACACAGAAGGAGTGGCTGATGCATCAGAGGGCCATGCTACCTTCCAAAGGGACCTAAACAGGCTGGAGAAATAGACTGGCAAGAACCTCATGAACTTCAAGAAAGGAACATACAAAGTCCTATTCCTGGGGAGGAACACCCCCAGGTGCCAGGATGGGCTGGGGGCCAGCCAGCTGGAAAGACACAAAGTTGAACAAAAGGCTGATGGTATCCTGGGCTGCAGTAGGAGCAGTGTTGCCAGCAGGTCGAGGGAGGTGGTGCTGCCCCTCTGCTCAGCAGTGGTGAGGCCACACCTGGAGTGCTGTGTCCAGGTCTGGGCTCCCCAGTACAAGATAGGCCTGGACATACTGGAATGAATCTGGTGGAGAGCCATGAGGATGATGAAGGAACTGGAGCATGTTTCCTATGAGAAGAAGCTAGAGAGGAGGGACTGTTCAGCCTGGAGAGGAGAAAGCTCAGAGGGTCTTACTGATGTCTGTAAATACCTGAGGGGATGGTACAAAGAGGACAGAACCAGTGGTGCCCAGTAACAGGACCAGTGGCAACAGGCACAAACTGAAACACCAGAGATTCCCTCTGAACATCAAGAAACATTTCTTCTCTGTGAGGGTGACCAAGCACTGTCACAGGTTGCCCAGAGATGCTGTGAGATGCTCCTCCTTGGAGATACTTAAAAGCTGTCTGGACATGGTCCTGAGCATCTCTAGGTGGCCTTGCTTGAGGTCTAGACCAGGTGACCTCCAGAGGCACCTTCCAACCCCAGCCATGCTGTGGTTTCATAGCTGTGTATATTTAATGGGAAAAGATATTTTTTCTTCAAAAACAAATCAAGAGAAAGATTATTCAAGGTGAACCAAGATCATGTTTTCTACTTCTTAATCTATTCTTTTTTCCTGTGTAACCATGATGCTGCCCAGCTGCTCTGCAGTGTTTCATAACCACTTGCTGAGGAGGGACCATCCAGTGCCACCTTTGCTTCTGGTGAAATGGCATAGATGAGGGGTGGGCTTCCCCCTGTCCCCCGTGACTGAAGCTGATGGGGACAGAGCAAGGGAATCTCTGCCCCTGATTTCAGTATGAGAAAGGAAGAAAAATACTTTAGCTGGGAACTTAAGCTATTTCCTTATTTCAGATATACTGAGAGCAATACAGAAAAAAGTGCTGCATCTGTGATGTTTGGCAGTGGGACCTGGTTGTCATTGTACCAGGACTGAGAGGGGAAATGGAAGGTGGAGACAGTATGGGTGGAGGGATGGCAGTGGTTTTCATCCAGAGCCCTAAAAACATTTTCCCAAAATCACTGCAAACACTTGGCACTGTGAAGCCACTTGGAAAGAGAATTGTTTCTTCCTAACAACTTCAATGGGGAAGTTTATAAATAGTGGCTGGTTCTTACTTAGCTATCCATTGTATTGGGGGGAATCAATCCAATGCCTTCTCTCTCTGTTCAGCACAGACTGGTCCTTTTGAGTTGCTTCATACCAAAATGTTTTTGTAGTTACAGTGAAGAATGACAAAATGTTTCAGGCCAGTCAGCTTTTAAAGGGGAAACTGAGCATCCCATAAGTTTTGCTTTGAACACTGCTCCTCTGGCAGGGAAAACAGTGATGGGAGAAATGGGAAGATTTTCCTTAGTGGGGATGTCAGTCTGCTTCCCACTCTTGAGATTGGTATCTTGAAGGTGTTTCCTGCCGCGTACCAGTGCGGATATATGCTGGATCACTTGATGTGTGCTGTGTTTGATGGCAGCATGTGTAAGTGAGCAAGCTCCAAGTGCTGAAAAACTCCTCTGAGATTGTGTACAGCCAGTCCCTTGGGAGTCTGTCAGACAGGATACAAGGAAGAGGGACAGCTGAAAGGGAAAAAGAATTCTGAGCAGAGTAAGGAAAGAAATCCACTTGAAAAAATACCTCTCCAGTACTATTTCCAGAACAGAAAATTGCTATGTTAGGAAAACTGTAATTAGCAGTTAGTTATGGAGGAAATGAGAACTTCTAGAGAAAGAAGAAAATAGCTATTTTAAGAAGTCATATTAAAATCCAGTAGCCTTCCATTCTCTTAACTCTAGTTTCAAGTGGATGTTTTCAGATACCATTAATCATTGCAGCTCAGTTCAGTCATTTCTATGTAAATACACATTTTCAAACTTAATAAGTAAATTTCCCCCTTTCCTGTTTAACAGGGTCCAAAGGAAGCAAGCTCTGTGTCGAGTTGGATGTGAGTGGACACCCCGTAGGATCTGCTGTGCACTCTTGTAATGGACGTGTGACATTTTAACATTGCCTTGTATATTTTGTTGTAAATAAAATAAAATTTAAGTTCAAAAAATACCTTTATGCAATAAAGATATTAAAATTTAATACCGATTGTAAGTAAATAAAATATCTGTACTTTTTATTTAAAATTTGTTAGCTGTTACCAGTAATAGTCTAATAAATTTCTCCAAAATCTCTCAGTGAATGAAATTACAGGACGACATCAAAAAAGACAGCTGGGCAATCAGCCAACTTACACTTTGCTAAAAGAGCAATTACTGGATGTCTTCCTGAAAGGATATGTAGAAAAATTGTTCGGAAGAATTTGTAGAATGTTCCCATTAAGTTGTTTTAAAGTGTCTTAAAAAACCTTTTTTTTTTTTTTCAAACGAAAGTATATGATGGAATCTATTTCATACAAATAATTTAATCTCAGAACTGTCTTTAGCCTTCATCTTTCTGTGAGCATGGAAAATCACATTTGTAATGCAGTCTTTTTAACACCGGACCTTCAGATCTAAAGCCCTCAAAATAATAACGGATGTGAAAAGTGTTTTTGAATTTTAACTTAGCCTTTATTTTTCTGCAGTTTCTTATCTGGCTTTGTGAGTTTTTTTCTGACATCCTCTTTACAGGGTTAGAAAAGAGGATGTGAGTCTGTTTGCAGCATTTCATAAAAATTCATTCATATAAAAATGTGTGAAAGATTTTTCTCTGTAAGTCTTAATTTGTTGGCCCAGCCTTTATAAAAGACATTTTGAAAAGGACTTTTCTGTGTGGGTTTATAGCAAGTTTTACTCGCAGAACAATACAGAGATGCTTTAATAGGCATTCCTTAATTTTTTCTTTTCAAACACCCATTTTCTCCTTTTTTACAAACAAACCAATCTAATGCAGCATTGGTTTTCTTTGTCAATATAGTTCCTCTGTATTACTGTTGCAAACCTTTCCCTTCTGTTTGTCAAAGGAAGGTAAAAGTGTTGCTTCTCTCCTTTCTGGCTCTGCCAAAGCAGTTGTTGCTCTCAGAATCAGTGTGCAGGTACAGCTGTGTCCATCAGTGCCCTCTCTGTTGTTTGATGTTGATGGGGGAAGGCCATTCTGTAAATTAACAACTTTGGGAGTAGTAAGGACAAATCATCAATGCCAGGGCATAACTCATAGTATGACCAGGTCAGTCTATCACTTGTCTCCCTGTTTTACACCCCTTACCTAATGCAGCTGTGTAGTCCAGAGCCTTTCAGGCACAGCCCTTGAATGGATGTGGAAATAAATGGGGTCTTTAAATTTAAGCATACTGAATGTTTATGTTAATGCACCTTCTCCTTGAAATCTACAGGTGTAGATGGAAGAGGAAAGTAGCTTCAGTGGTGAAAAAGGGTGTAGTGAGCTTTCCAGGAAAACATAGCAGGTTTATTCAAAACCCTTACAATCAATTTAAAGCACTGTTAAACAACCCAAACATATTGATGTCAAAAGTCCCAGTAATCTTAAAAAAAAATGACATTTTTACCCTCATTTATAAGCAATCATTTCTTGATAAAGTATCAAAAATTTACATTTAGCAGATTTCATACTCATTAGCCTGTCTCTTAAAACTATTTTTTCAAACACAGCCTTCCCATAGAAGAGATATAATCACAGTTACCATAAAGCCAGGTCATGCTGTAAAAAGCCCAATTTTCTGACTGTTTCCAAAGGATGTCAAAAGTGCTTCAGGAGTCAATGCCTGTATCTGACATTTTCTTGGAATGTAGCTAATACAGAGTAACAGGCAGCAGTTCTGTGCTTTGTTCTTTGGAAGAGGTATAAAACTGAGCATATTTATATGAAATGCAGTCACAGATTATGTTCTCACTCTGGATACAGTCCCCAAACTGGTCATATTTAAGAGTGAAGAATATTCAATTTGTTAAAATTGGTCAAAATCAATTCAAGCTTTCATCGCATCCTTTATTAATGGAAAATGTAAGTGTGATGTTTCTTTTTCAAAAGTAACAGAACGACTTTTTAAAATTGCAAATTAAATAGACCTCATGATTTTAATGGCAGCCATGTTTAATCCAGCTCTTTCAGGCATTCATGTAGGTATGATAAATATGACTGTAAGCAAAGTAGAGATACTAGATTTAATACCTTAACCCTGAGTGGAGATCAAAGAAAGGAATATACATCTATTATAAGTCCATTTCTAGAAGCTTGTTTTCATCTGGAATCAGGTTCTTAAATCACTGTCTAAAGCAGCTGAAAGAATTTGACAATTTATAATACTCCATTTCAGTCTGTCACTGTTTTATGATTGAGCAGTAGGTATTCACTGGAACTTTGCTTTTGAGACCTCAGTTTCAGGTGCCTGCTGATTCTGACCAAGAGCAGTCATGGACTCTGCCCCTTTGCCCTGCAGACAGTGCTCCAGTGGCACCACCAGGTTAAAGACAATGCAGGGGGCTGCTCAGTGGTGACATGCAGCACCCTCACTGCTCATTCATTGCAAGGTGTAACAGAAGAGAACAGGTCTCTTACAGCTTTGTCAGTATCATCTCTCCTCCTGTATTCCTCCAAAGGAAAAATCAAGTATGCAAGAATGTTACAGTGAGCAATATGGATATCAGCAGGAGACTTGCTTCAATAAGACTTCCAGAAGAAAATTTTATTCGGCCTTCAACTGCTGGGTAAACTCTCTTCATTCTCTGGAGGTAGCGGGAAACAACCTCAATGTCAGGTTCACCTAAAGGAACAAACAAAAAAGTGTTCTCTACATCTGCCAAGCTCTTAACCAAAATGTAAGAACTCACCTAAATTCCAGTTTTATCTCAGGAATCAAATTATTTTCTATGGTTTGCCATTCTCAATCAGCACACACCACCTGTGGTGGTTGGTAGCCAGAATTTTTGATAGCAACTTGTATTTTACAAACAAACAAACAAATTATTTTTGTTTTGTCTGGCTTGGTTTGTTTTGAATTTGTTACAGTGGTATTTTCCAGTTCCAGGTAGATTGAGGTAATCTCCCACCTGTTTGGGGTATAGGGCTGTAGACCTGGCAAAGCTATCACTAAAATTTTTTAAATTTACTTTTTTTAGAAGTTTCTAGTCTGGGCACTGCTTGTGTGCACACAAGCTTGTATTACATGGGTTTTATACAGTGGACCCTTTTCAGTCACTGTTTCCTACCATGCAATGAGCCCCTTCTGATCCAAGCTCTTACAATCCTAAAGGGTAACCCTCCTCTTAAGAATAATTACAGTTTTACCCTTTTGTTGTACTGAAAGACTTAACCAGAACCTTACAGATTGTTCCCTTTCACTATTCGTAATGATTTTTCTCAGTCTCACGGATAGGGCTAATGTTCTAAATCAAGTTTTGATGAGCTTGATTTAAAACACCAGTCGTACCTGTGAGACTCAACTTTAAATTTAAACACCTGTAGAAACAAAAAATTAGCCTGTAACAAAGGTCCAAAAGGAAAATTATCCTTTCACCATGCACAAGCAGAACATACAAAATTAAAGTTCTGCAAAAATGTAGATGGGCTCCTACAAGATGTTTTTTTTAAATACAGCCCTACACCCCCTCTGTGTTTTCAGAACTAATGGATTTTAATCTCAAATTTTTTTCGAGTTTCCCTTCGTCCTGAAGGATGTACAAGTCAATTGTACAAACACAGACTTTCTAACCCTTTGCATGCAGCTTTAGAGGACCTTAAGCCAGCATTGTAAGACACCTTTCTTCCACCGCTGTGGTGTGGTGTCTGTGGCACCCTGTGTTCTCCTGCCTGCGGAGCTGCTGGGGGTCCCTGGTTTTGGCTGGGCAGGCCAATTCCCTTAGAGAGAGTTGGCAACTTTCACCTCACCTTATGTTGTTCCCCTGAGCTGCATGTCATCTAGCAGTGGAGGTGATGATTCTGTCTTTCCAAATACTTCTATACAGTGGAAATTTAAGTTCTATAGAAAATAGCACCTTTCTTTTTGATGCATTGTTCAGTAAGGAGTACAAGTGCAAGGCTGTGTAAGATGTACTCTCCGTGTTCTTCGCTGCTTTTCTGGTTTACCACAACCTCAGAACTGCTCTCTGAGCACTGCTGAATTGATAAAGATGTTGCTCTTTGGAACTTTTGTGGTTTTAACTGAAAAAGAATGGAGTTGCTGCCTACAACCTAATCTGACAAGCCAGAGCTCTCAGGGTAGAAGAAAATTTATACTCATTGAGTATAGGCAAAATTTATACTCATTGAGTATAGGCAAAAAGTCTGAGGTTTGTACTGCAGAAAGATCTTTTAATTTTTGGGAGTTGTTTGTCTGCTACCCTGTTAGTGCCCATACTTACCTGGACTGTATCCCCCTTACCTTTACTGTATCCCAGATTTTTGTCTTTCAGCATAATGTAGCCATCTCCTCCAAATAACATATAGGATGGCAGAGTCACGTTGTATATTTGATCCATCTGGAGTGGGACATAGGCTGGGACTCGGCACACTGTGCAAAGCACTTCTAAGCTAACAACTCTGCTTCCTGGAGCTCTGGAGAGATCGTAGACCACGTGGATGCCTACAAAAATACACATTGGAATGCCACTTAGTGCAGTGCATGTTGAACACACAGGGCCAGAAGCAGCATTCTCCCTCATCTTCAGCTGGTTCTTTGTATTATTTCTTGTGACCAAGAGTTGTATTGTTCTGAATTACACCAGTTAATGCCCTGTGTTCTTTGCACACTTACTCAACTTCTATGCAAGAACATTCAAGAGAAGTAAGAATTGCTGAAGCTCTATCCCACTTCATTTACTTATCTGATGTCTGTTCTCATCACTACTCCACAAAAGGAAATTACTAGTCATGGGATTGGGATACTGCAAGATAAAAATACCTTCCCTTATTTCTCTAGTCACATGCTTTCTCATTTCCCTGGCCTGTTGGCTGAAATGACTTTTTTTAAGGCCAGCCAGCCAGCCTGACTTGGTAGCTATTCTGGATAATAGGCACTGTCCTGAAAAAGGAAAGCCAGACCAGGGCTGTACTGCAGTGTCTCCTCACTGTAGGCAAAGCAGCATTTCTCATTGTGAGCCTTCCTTGATCAAGGCTAGGGGAGGGGCCCCCAGAACAGCCCTGCCAAGAATCTGCAGATGAGGAAGCCACTAAAGGTCGTTCAGAGCACTGAGGCTCTTCCAACCCTGGCGCTCTTCCTGGTCTGCATCTTCCATCCTGAACCCTTTCCAGAGCTACTGGTGTTCTTCTTTTTCTGCGAAGAGGCAGCAAGCAGAGCTTGTTCCTGCTTTACCTTAGAACATGGAAAATTACTGGTGAAAGTGTGAGACGTGGGTTGTGTCTGTGGCATGAGGGATCACACTGTCAGGGTATATGGGATGAGACTTGGAGGAGGGAGGGAATGCATCAGCCCCTGCCCTTGAAGTTTAGCTCTTCTGCTAACTAAACAATGAAATCTGGACTAAATCACAGAGAGACCAGGAATAAACACGACTGTAGCCTAATACACATCTGGATAAACATATAGGCAGCTGCAATTAAAGATATGAATAGATTCTGATATTAACTGTTCATCCATAAAATATTTAGAAATTCACTGGAGCAATTCCATAGCCCAGTTGGATAAACTCTAAAACTGTCAACAATTGTTAGAGAATTGCACAAAATTTTGTTGATAAACTGAAATTCAGCACAACTATCCAGTGTGGTATTTCAGGTAGGCTGCCAGTTAAGAACTAAAAACTGGAGTTCGTTTGTAGCTATTTCTGTATTACAGCCATACTAAATTATATTTTCCCCTAGTTAATTGCAGTGTTGAACTGATGCCATTATGGGTTCAGGAAGCTCAGGGACACTCTCTGGGCTGAAGGGAACAGCGATGGCCTGTGTGCTGCACTGGCTCAGTTAAACATACATGGGATAAACAGCCTCTGCTGGCTGCCATGTGAGAGGCACAGGGCGAGGATGTATGGCCAGCTTCACATTCCATTCTTAAAAAAAGGCTTCCAGATGTAAAAAGGCCAACAGGAGGGATGGCTGTTTTGGAAAACTGAGAAGAGGAAAGAAGAAAATATACCTCCAACCTGCAGCAGCTCTCCACTTCCTTTTCCATATCTCCTCACACTGTGCTCAAAAGCTTCTTTCAGCGTGGAGCCTTTTAATGTCACCATATCAAAACGACCTCCAAATGGCAGAACAGACAGCAAATCTTCCACAGTAATGCTACCTGGGGGAAAGAGACTTTGTTCGCTTCTTTGTTTGGGGTTTTTTTGTTGTTGTTGTAGGGAGGGGAGATTTGTTTCTTTTTGCTGTTGTTCACAGAATTATTTAAGGATTGTTTAACATCAAGTTTTCGACAAGAAACATGGCCAATGCATTTTAAGAAAATTAGGGCTGGTAGGGGTGAGATTCACATTTTTTGTCCCAAAGAACCTGCAACTTTTATTGTCCAGCAAGTATCAAGACCAATAAATCAGAGTTTGATGCAACTGTATGTATTGCTATTAGAACAGAGCTACTAAAATACATGATAAACCACCAATCTAAGATGAAGAAATACAGCTATTCACACTATGTCAGGCACTTTTTCCAGTTGATTAAGATTTACTCACATAGTCCTACAGAAAGACTTAGCTAAACTGAGAAAGCTGGTTTTTTCAGGTTGCATTTATGTGGTATCGGGAAACTAAAAACTAAAACCTTAACATTCAGAAAACCCAGAATTTACTTACTCTACAGAAGGCTCACAGCGACCATACCAGATGACCCTGTACAGCAGGAGACCTTTCTTTGTTCCAAGGCAGCAAGGAGAGAGGGAAATGGTAAAAAGCATTGTGTACAAACAATGCTAGAGGCTTCTGTCAATGTCAGCCTGAGTGCAGTTGTGCTCAAACGGTGGACAACCATTTGAGAAAGTTTGAAATCACATCTAAACACTGCACAAACCCCATCAAAACAAGCCCATACCTATCACTCTGTTCAGGCTGACATAACTAGATTCCTTTTTTCTGGTAAAGTTGTCATTCAGCTGGTAATTTTACGTACCATTAGTGCTCTGCTCGTCGATGGGTGAGCGTATCCCACCTCCATTCAGGATGCACATTGAAACGTGGTTCCATGTCTTTTTATCCGGACGCCTGACATTCTCATAAAGCTACCAAAGGAAAATGTTTAAACAGATTTTTATCTTCACTTATTATAGGCTCTGGAAATTTACACCAAATACAATCTGAGATTGAAAAGAGACAGAAAGGTTTTAATTTTTTTTTTACATTATCTTCAGCCTCATTACTAAATACTTAGTTATTAAAAAACCCAAAGAAGTATTTTTGCTTTTTTTCTGTGTGTCTATGGCATGGCCAAGGCAGGCCAGCCTGAACAAAGGAAAAGTGATTTTTTTATTTCAATGACTTTGATAAAGATAAATGATTCAAGCATATTTGGGGAACTGAGAAGTGAAGAGGACCTTAAATACTGTTGTTCATTAAAGTCTCTTAGGGAAAGCATAGATTAATCGTTGTGCAGGGAATTAAGTTTTTTCAGCTTCTCTGCGGTTGGTTTTTAATATTTGGAATGGCCTTGGGTAACTAGAAAGATGTAGAACAGTGGAAGAACAGGAAACGGGCATACAAGATCAGAAGGTCTACTCTGCACAGCAATGTGTCCCCAGCAGATCAGTGGCGAGGCTCTGACAAAATGCAAGCACAGGGTAATATTTACTTGTGACATCCTTAATAGTAAAGAAAATGGAGACCAGATATTTGCCCAGTTGCATCAGGATGATAAGCCTCCAGTGTTAATCCTCAGAAATAACTTGAGTGGAATGGAAAAAGGCTGAAATGACCTAGGATAATAGAAAGGATGGACTGGTTTCCATACAGGAATGACTATGGTCATAACTCTTCAGTCTTACAGAAAGAAGTACAGAAAGTACATGACAGAAGCCTATGAAATGAAGAAGGGCATGTGGAGGCTGGGTAGGAATTTGTGCCTTTTCTCATTTCAAGAATGATAAAAACCCTCAAAGATTCAGAGAGGGGTGACGAGGATGGCCAAAGACAAAGAAAACTTCTGAATGTAGAATGATGATGTAGACTTGGACAGTCTGACCTGGTAAAAAGATAAGGGAAGGAAATATTCAAGAAGGCTATAACATCATGAGCGGTGTGATGGCAGATGGGGAGCAAGTGTTCCAGAGCAAGGACCACTTGACCCCCAGCAGTTATACAGGCAGTGGGCAGCAGCAGGCTACACAGTGACAAGAGCAAGGTCTCTGCAGGATGTGCAGGTCCATGGTGGAACACCCTGCCATCAGCTGCTGGGAAGGCTGGAGGCAGGCAAAGGGTGGTGGAGCCACTCTGCAGGAGATAATCCCCACTGTCTCTCTCCCCTTCTCCCTCTCTCTCCTTGTTGTTGTTTCTTGCCCTCCTGGCATGTTCCAGTTGAGCCAGTAAATGTCAAGAGACCACTTCTGCCTTGGGAATGCCTGAGCTGCCAGCTGGTGAGAGACACGGGCAGATCTGAGTTCAGAAGCTCCACAGGCTTGTCCAGGAGTATGCTCATCCGCTACCATCCCCACTCTGTCATTCTTGGAGTCAAAATTTTGGGATGAATGATCCTGTCCTGTGACCCAGGTGGGTCACTTCTCTGCTGCACCCCTATGTGAAGTGTTTGTAACCTCTGACTTGCAGCTGTGTAAATGCTTTGTGCCTCCAGCTTAGTCATCAAAGTTATGCCCTGAGGCTAGATCCATGCTTAGGTTTGTAACGCATAATCAAAGGATTGCAACTTCCCAGCCCTGAGCTGAGGCAGCTTAAAAGAGGAGCTCACACAGTGCTGTTACCAGTTTCAAAGTCTTTTCCCCTCTGAGTCCCTTTAAAGTCCTTTGTTAAAATGCCATCTAAGGCCTGTCAACCTTTTTATTCTGAGATTTTGGGCCACTGGTTGAGATGCATCGCTGAACTTAATGGACCTCTGTTTTGACCCAGCACAAACATTCAATCAGTCTTTCGCAATTCTCAATCTCTCCATTTCTCAGGACAACTCTAAATATTAAAACTTGTAGAACAGGCAGGTCTATTTTTTACCTTCCTGCCTCTGACCACATGTCAGCAGACAGGAAAACAAGTACAGAACTGGTAAGGCAACATGAAGAGAAATCTATGTATCTAGTGATGACCGCAGGTGATTGTCTAGAGACACTGATTGAACTAAAATAGAATTTGACCCTCACTAAGAAAAAACGTATAGCAAGAAAAATACAGACTTTTGAAACATTACAGAGTTACATCTTTAAGCTTGAAAAGTGCCAAAGCATTTGTTCACATTTTTGCAAATAAAGATATTAAAAAGTCTAGCAGAAAAAAAAAAGGCAAGATGCTCCAGTTTTAGGAAAACTGTATGCAGACTTCCCAAACATTAATCTGATTTGAAAATTAGCTCATGAACTAGAGAATTATTTTAAGGACTACAATAAGAGCAATACCATGGACTAGATAAACAGCTTTGGGGACATATCTAAGTGAAAACCCATGATTATTAATTGTCCCTTAACTTTCCCTTTATGGGAAAGTTAATTTTCTGGAAACAGTCACATTAGTGAGTGTTTTTCCCTGAAACACTTAAATTAAATGGTGCTGCTTCAGGGCAGTAAAGTAGTCAAACTCAGGAAGTTTAAAAACTGGAAGTGACTTCTTGTAAAAAGACTTTTCTGGAGTTATGTGACTGTTAAAGCCCAGTAGTGCCTGTCAGAGCACAGCAGGGGCTGGTGGCTCCTCGTGGGCCGGGGTGTTCTGTGCCCAGCTGGGTGCATAGCCTTTCCCACCCCCTCCTTGCTTCAGCTGGCACCTTTTGGGCTCTTCAGGGGGACAACTCTTGTCAGTAGCTTGACAAAAAATTACCCAGATTTGCTTTCTGTGCCGGCACACTGAAGTGACAGCAAAGCCCAGTGAGTAATGAGAGGACAGAGGGTGAGTGCTGTGAGCAGGGGCCAGGAGCAGGAGAGGGACAGGGGAGCTGAGCTCTTAGATCAGACTGCCACGTCCCTTAGAAGTGCAGCCTCAAAGCCACCCGTGAAAAAGCTGTTCTCTCTGTGAGGCTATGCACAAAGAATAAACTGCTGCTCACTCTCTACAGCAGCATCCCTCATAGCCTCGCTTCTGCCACGTCTTTCTAGGGACACACTGGATGTTGCACCATTGGAAAGCAGGCACAGAGCCCATGTGCTGATAGTTTGGATCTGGATAGCTCTGGAGTAACCCTTAGATGTAATTGCCACCTGTGGTGGTGAAAACATCTTACCACAGCATCACAAAGCAAATTTCCCATGTTGCATTCTTGGAAACGGCATGCTTGGCTTGTGCCATTCAGGTAAACACTAGTTTTTCCAATCTCTTCAGAAAAATTCCCCAGGTTTTGTCTCCATTTTTCCACTTCTTCCTTAATGTGCTCATCTGTAAAGTAATATAAAAGCATAAAATAAGCATCATACATATCTCATATTAATGACACTTGAGTGAATACAAACATTAGGAAAAGAAAAAGGTGTTTACTTTTAGAAACCTAGAAAGGTTACACTTTTCTTAAAAGCTTCTCAAGCAACATGGCAACTATACTCACTTCAAAAAAAGCCTGTAAGGGGAGAAAGGACAGGACAATCAAGGGAATAAGCCAGTCCTGTGCCACAGCAAGGTTACCTCCTCTATACTTTTGCCCAGTCCTATTCTCACCTCTGACTCATGGGGTTTCTATTACCTACCTTGACAGGTGAGACAATTTTAAAAATACAAGTGAGATTGGTCTTTGATGCATTTTATTTTCTGTTTCTAATTTCCTCCCTTTAATGTTGTGCTAAAAGGAAAATATCAATACCAAGGAATAAACCCTTTATAGAAATTAATTCTTTATGCACATCTGTTTCTCAGGTGAAAATTTAATTATTTCAGAAAAAAACCCGAAGACACTTGTATATGCAGACAGATGTTACAACTATTTTATATCAGCTACCAGTTTTAATCAATTTGCTCACACCTGTCAGCAAGAACAACATTTATAAAATTATACCACCAATGTGTCTGAATTTTAACTTTTACTGACTTCAGAGAGAGAATGTAAAGTTTCATTACATCATCTCACTACATTAATAGGTCACTGAGAATAACACAGTGAATATGTATAAACAAATAATTTTTAAAGGGTTTGTTTTACAAATACTCAGGTAGAACCTAGAAAGTCTGATAAAAGCTCAGAACTTCACACAGCAAACACTGGAGAAGAAACAGAGATTAGAAAACCAGCCCTGGGTAATTACAGAGCTGACAAAAAAAACAGTTAACAGAGCTCAGAGGGAGTTAAAAACAAAAAGTGACAGACTCTCCTCCTCCCACTTCTTTAAATGTTTCAGAGCTAAAAGTTGAACGCAGTTAGCACTGCATACAAGAACTCATGGGTTAGTATATTGTATTTGCACGTTGGCAGAGTAGTTGGCAGGGTACTTCAAGTTTTTCCTGGAACATTTCCACTTTCCTATATTGCTCTAAACTCTGTTCTGAAGAACCCAGCCTCTGGCAAAACTGTAAATTAGTCCTCATAATCTTTTAAATCCCAATTACAGGACTAGCTAAAACAGGTTCTACAAAGTGGTAAGGTATTATATCACCTAAATTCTTACAAAAGGACTTTCAGGGATTTTAAATAGATAAAAACACACTCTGAATGCATGCATATTCAACTGTAACACAGGCTGAACTCTACACAGAAGAGAAAGGGCAAGGGGAGAAAGAAAGCTGAATTCTTATTCAGACATTGAATTTAACATGGCAAGACTTGAATTGTAGCAGAGTGCTGCAGGCAAACTCAAATGCCTAGTCCACATACCTTCAGGAATTCTGCTGTCCAGCAGAATGGGGTTTCCAACTGCTTCAACTACATTTCCTTTATTGTCAAATGTAACATTTAAGTAACCAAGATATTTTCCGTAAGCGTAAGATTGTACAACTGGCACCTTCCTCCCATCATCTGAGTCAACCATGAATGGATACGGGCCAGCTGGCAGCTCAGTAGAGGGTGGGGTGCCTGCACAGAACAAACATGAAAAGTGGGTCTTCAACTCACGTGACCTTCCAGGAGTTGCGACAGTGACATTTCAAATGTTTCTCAGCCTTAAAAAACCCAGAGAGGATAGAAACAGCCATGGCTGTACTGGACAACAAGCAGATATTTGATTGTTCAGTTATCTCATAAGAGACAATGTTGTTTTCAGGACATGAACTCAAATAACTACCACAGTGTTTTTTAAGTTATGACAGCATGCTGTCTCATGACATCACATCACAACAGCAACAAAGCAAATTTTCATTCCACTTATCGCAATCTAAACCCCTCAGTAATGCAAACATACCAGCCACTGGATGAAAAGTTTACTGTTGAGCCTTCATACTACATTATTCTGCATCAGACAGAAATAAGAATCTTAGTAAAACTTACATCAGACTTCTTGGTCTGAAAAAGTCTAATGCATTTTTACTATTACTAAGCAGATAGAATACCTACAAACAGTTCTGTGTATTTGTACATAGAGCCAGCTGATTTTTTTTTTTCACTTTACCAAACAGCCTCCAAAATTTCAGACAGCCTGCAAACTCTCAGCAAAACAACCTTCATTAGCATTAAAGTTGTGTGGTCATGGATTTAAAACTCCTATCAACCTGCAAAATCTGAAAGATTACTAGAGGTAGGACTTGGAAACAGATTAAGGCAAGGCACTGGCAGAAAAAAAGAGCTCAATTGGCAGAGGTTACCACAGGATTTAGAAACCACACAGGGGCAGGAAGTGGCAGAGAAAACTGGAATTGCGCAGCGCAGTTCTTGCCTCAAGGGTACCAGCCTTCTCCCTGTCTCCTTGACGTTATCTGAGTATTGACAACACTATCTGAGTAGTATCTCTCCCTGCTGTTATTCCTGTCATTATTCCTGCCCCGCTGTCAGACCAAGGCTGGGCAGCTCCAAGAGCCATCACGGGCTGTGTGACAGAGCCCCCTCAGAGCCTGCTCCTCACTCCTGTCCCAAAGGCAGAGGCATTTCCCATCCACGTGTCGGTGAGCACTGCGCTGCTGGCAAGGCAGGGGCATGGGGGAGCAGGTGCAGAGGACATGGATCCAGAGGAAAGCAGCCTCTTCCACTGCACAGAGAACAACTTGTTTCCTTCCATTTAAAGTTGTTTACATAACATTAAACGCTAGGATAAGCAGCATGATAAATATTCCTCTTAGAGCTCCAATACGATTCATATTCCTCTCTAATCCCTCCTATTTCTCCAGGGAGAAGAGCTGCACACTGAACCAAACTTACCACAGAACTAGCTTTTCTACTTTCAGCCAGGCCAACAGAGTTGCCACTTAACTATTCATTTATTTGGGGAAGAATTTAAGATATTCTGTAGCTAATGAGAACTCTCCAGGATTTATGCACACAAAAGTGGCTTTGGGGTTTTCTGAACTGAAAAAGGAACCAGTTTTGATTTCTTGTCCTTCTTTAGTCCTCAAATGAACAGAGCATTATAAAGTTATTCTTTCTAGGCATTATTTTAGTTTATATCAGCTGTGTGTAGTTAAGTGCTTGTCCAGAGTCTTACTCATTTCTTGTTTTCTAACAAAATACTTTCTGCTACTGATACTTCCTTGCAGTATTAATTAGCACTATGACATCTTTCCCTGATAGATGTGTTCCTTCTGAAATGTAAAGATATTCAGTGCATCTTACACCAACGAACACAGCACTAGAATTCATGCTCAGTCAAGGCATGAGATGCTGCTTCATTACAAATGCACAAGCTCATACTGAGTGACTGAAGAAAATGTAACACTTTCCTATTTCTTCCCCTGTTTTAGCCAACAAACTACATTTTCAGAACAGCAGGTCTGACAAAAACCAGGAATTAAACTGCTCTAACCCAAAACTACCACTGCTGTTTGAATCAGTTCTTACAAACCAAATGCAGACCTGAACAAGTCAGGACAATATTTGCCTTATAACCTGTGGATAAACCTGAGATTGGCAAATATCTTAGAGACAGGTTGGACTAGTCCAAGATGAAGCCCTTGCATTAAGATTTCTGTGGAGATCTTCATGGGCAGTATGTCTCTAAACCTCCATGACAGCACAGGCTGAACAGCTCATACATCTCCACTTAGACTGAGCTGAAACATTCTCCCAGATTCAGCTGCCAGTTATTGATTACTACTCTTGATTTAAATGAGAGCTTATAAGCTTAATATACGCATTGAGACATGCAGAAAGAGGTTTCACATCAGATGTTTTACTCTGCAGTGAGATCACCTCCACAGATGCAGCTGTTTCTCTGGGAATGTTGACTGATGGCTTAGATTCAGCAGGGCATGGTTCACAAATGCACCCATGATGCTCCTGAATGGCTGAGCATGTGCTTCACAGCACTTGGGATAAAAATTTTATGCTCAGACCACAGATCTGTCAAAAATAATATTTTGACTAAATAGATATTTTTGGTGTATTTCCCCCAGATATTACTTATTTATTTTTCTCACCTTGCCAGCATTGAGAAAAAAGTAAACAGTTTTGTTTTAACAAAACAGTAGAGCCCTTGGCAAAGGGACCAGAACTCATTCCCAGTTGAGGTTTTTAACCTGAAGGCTTGGACAGCTTCAAATGGGGAGGGGTGGAACAGCTTGACGTGGTCTAGTCTGACAGCAGGGTACTCTCTGGGATGACTAGAGGTGTGCTTGCAAACTCTTGCAGGTCTACACAGGATATGAACTCATCTCTCAGCTCCTGAAGCACTTCACATCATGATTCCAAGTTGTGACATGTGGCGCCTCTGGATCACATCCAAAAAGGGATTTTGGCTACTGTGGCTGCCACGATGAGGCACAATCTCTCTACAGTCATTGGCCAACAAGACTGTGCAAGAGAATATGGATTCCACTGTGTAAATGCACAGTGAATGCACAGTTTGCATATGGAATCCATCCTTGTTTTTCTCATGTCAGAAATAATTCAATAAAATTGCATGCTGCACCCCACGACAAGACCGAGGTCTCTGTGGGCTGTGCAGGTCAGTGCTGGAAGGCCCTGCTATAGGCTGCTGTGGAAGCTGAAGGTAGTCAAAAGGAGATGGAGCCAGAAAATATCAAGACATCACTTCTGGCTGGGGGAGTCCCTGAGCTGCAAGCTGGTGGGAAACATGAGCAGATCTGAGTGAAGTGTCTCCATAGGCCCATCCAGTCCCCTCAACCATCCTCCTTGGTCACTCTTAGATACACGGTTTTGGGATGATCCATGCTGTTGTTTGTTCCAGTTGGGCTACTTCTCTGCTGCACCCCCATGCAAAGTGTTTGTGAGCTCTGACTTGTAAGTAGGTGTGTGTAAATGCTTTATGCCTCCAGATTAGGCATCAAAGTTACTCCCTGAGGCCAAATTCAAGAGATATTCTGATCTGCCCAGTGTGTAACTGTGGCATGCAATTGTTTCTTTTTAACAAGTGAGATAACAAAAGGTGAGAGTCCAGATAAGACACAAAAGGCATGAGAAACAGAGAGGAGATGAACAGGGAGAGGAGAGGATGATGGACAGTGCAAGTCTTTTAGGTGGTCAGGGTCTTAGGATAGGGTAAATGATGCTATCCCTGTGACTAGGGCACCTTTCTGAAAATTACAGAAAGTTCCTATTATAGTCTCAACCAGTTATTAAAGTTTGAATCTGCTGAATTCAAAGAATTAAAAAAATTCAATCAAACAGAACAATGAAATGGCTCTTTTACTTGTGTCCTTACACCCTGGGGAAGGTAACAGCATTGGGGAAGCTGCTGATGGTAGGTGTTGCCTAAAGCAGCATTACTGCAGGAGAAAACAGATTAGCAATGTTTATCTCTGGAATGACATCTGCCTCTAGAGAAAAGAAGAATAAAGTCAGAGATTAAAAGAGGGATTGAAACAAACAGATGAAATTTGGGGAAAGTATTTTAATGGCAGGCTAAACAGAGACCTATGAATATAGAATCAGATTAATGAGAAAATCAACACCAGTAGCAGTTTTCAAGTCTTCTATGATTGATTTTTCCGGTTAAGTCACACACCTGTTTGAAAGTAGAAAACTAATTTACTCTTTTATAGATGTGAGCGTGAAAGAAGTACAGTATGTTTAGCAGTAATTTACCCGTATTACTACTTTTGTTCCTCTTCCCCACTTCATACAGGTCACCTTGAACATCCACAGCATTATGGAGCCTCTCAGTGAGTTGTGGTACTTGGTGTGCACAGGCTGTTTTGAATTGCAGCCAGCACTAAACTATATTGGTGAAAATTCTCTGAGTTTAAAGACAAACAGTTTCAGCTTAGCTTTAGAAGCAACATTTTAGTAAGAAGTAAAATACCTGTATAGAGAAATGTGTTTGTATGTCCTCCAATCACAACATCCACTCCTTTCACTTTTTGGGCAATATTTTTGTCTATGGTAAAACCAGAATGTCCTAGTGCAATTATTTTGTTCACTCCCATAGCAGTAAGTTTATTCACTTGCAGTTGCAATGCTTCAATTTCATCTTCAAAGGTTACATCATCCCCTTAAAAAAGAAAATAAAAGAAAAGAATTTACTTACAAAGTACCTTAATTGCTAGTTAAAAGTAAAGTAGTTGACATCAGATATTAGTTTGTATAATTAAAAGGACTTTGAATGACAGTGCCTTTCAAATGTCCTTAGCTGGTTCAAGTTCTTGATCTGAGCCAATGTTTTTCAGTCTCTCAGGAGCACCTGTGTGCTTTGACTAATACAACATTTCAGCAACTAGCTGTATGTACTTGCCTAGACTAAAAAAAGTTACAACTCCATAAAAAAAGTCAGTGACATCAATAGTAGGACCAAAAATTGAATGGCTTTTATTATTTAACTAGAGAAAGGAAACTAAAGTGTTTGCATATAAACACTTGTATTCTATTAGAGGGTTTTTTCTTCCCTAACTGTATTTCTTTGAGATCATTTATCTTTTCCCAAGTTAAATCTCCCTTTTTACTGCACACTCATCTTGTTCTTTCCTTTATCCCCCCTCCCCAAGGCTTTAAACAGCAGCTTCTTCAAAGTCCTCCATTAAACTCTGAATTGCCTTTTCATACAAATAATCTCAGGTAATGTGAGCCACTCTCGGTGATGCCGATACAGCACTCATCTGAGACACCATCCCGCAAGAACAGCGTAAGGAACGGAAAGTCTGGGAAGGAGAAACCTTTTCCGGACAAGGATGATGGGAAACCGACAGCCTTTCTGCAAGTTTTCTGTGCCCGCTGAAATTACTCTAATGTGACAAATGGTTACATGAACACTAGAATAACAGATGTTTTTATCCTGGGTACGATGGTTTGGGTTGCACAAAAGGACTTCCTATGTAAAAGGATAATTTCTCTGACACAGTTTTAAGAATAGAGTTCAAGGACAGATTCAACCAACTGTAAACTTAGACTTTCTGGTGAAGACAACCAAGTGGCTTTTCTACCAATTCTTCCTCTAGCCAATCCCTCTCCTTCCTGCAGAATTTTTTGATCAAATCACTTTGAAATATGCCTTCAAAGTAAAAAGATTTACATTATTTCATAACAAAGGGAGGAGTGAAACGAATTCACAATCCACTGCAAAATGTTTCAGGAAATGAGGAGGAAGCTGCTACAATGGAAGAGATAAAAGAGGGTTACATAAATTGGTTCAGCACCACGCCCATTCAATAGTTCTGTCAGTGCCAGAGGGAATTTTTGTACTGCACATTACAGGGTGAATTGTGCAGTGCATCCCCACATTTTCTTCCTGTGGACCTCTTCTCAGAATCAAAGAGTCAGAAGTCAATTGAGGTTGGAAGAGACCTCCAGGAGCCATGTAGTCCAAAACCCACTCAAAGCAGGAACTGAAAGCCAAATGAAGATGCTCAGGGCCTAGTCTGAGCTGGCTGAAATTCCAGTCTGTCTAGACAACCTGTTTAATGGCTTAACCATGCTTACCATGACAAATTTTTTCCTTAAGTCCCACCATAATTTCCTTTGTTACTGCTTGAGCCCATTGTTTCTAGCTCTTTCTCTTCCCCTCTGGGAAGTGTCTGTCCCTGTCTTCTCTATAAATTCCCTTACACCAGTGGAAGACTGCACTTGGTTCCCTCTTAGCCTTCTTCTCCAGGCTGCAGGAAGCCACTGGCTTCAGCCCCTCTTTGCACATCCTTGCATTTGACAGCAGCTGGGCCTGATGCAGAGCTGCTGGCAGAAAGGGAAGTGCAAGAATTGATCCCTGAGTGCAGGCTCTTCACGTACTCCTCTCACCACCATGGACCAGCTGCACTCCACTGGTGCAGGAACCAGTTCTGCAAAGAGAGCTGAGCCTTGAAACAAAGAGCAAGAACGAGCCACTGACGAGCTGTGCCAGCATGCAGGTGCCTGTGGACTAGCTTCTCCCATGGCCAGTAGCCAGGTGGTCCATGGCAACAAAACCCTTCCCACCAGCACCAGCTCTGTTATCCCGCTACGCCACTGCAGCCTACAAATGCACCATACATTGAAGACACGTTTTTATTAGCCCTTAACCCACAGAATCATAGAATCCTTTAGGCTGGAAAATGTCTCTAAGATCATAGAGTCCGACCATTAACCCAGCACTGCCAAGTCCATCACTAAACTGTGTCCCTAAGTGCCAAATCTACACCTCCAGGGATGGTCACTCTAGCACTTCCCTGGGCAGTCTGTTCCAGTGCTTGACAACCCTTTCTAAGAAGAATTTTTTCCAAAAATCCAATGTAAAAGTCCTCTGGAAAAACTTTGAGGGCATTTCCTCTTCACCTGTCACTTTTTACTTAGGAGAAGGACACTGTTCCCCATCTTGCTACACCCTTCTTTCAGGTAGTTGTAGAGAAAAGGCATCAAAACAAACCAACCCACTCTCATAACGAGGTCTCATTATGAGACCCTCATAATGAGGGCATTTTCCCTCACAATGAGGAAAAAAACAAGGCCTATCCCATGCAGGTAAGGCCATCCCTCTCCCAGGACTGTTATGTCAGGACAGGCAGACATCAGAGCTTGGGTGGGTGTCCCACTGCCAATCCAACCACCCACTGATCTCCTGTTGTCTGCCTTGCCCTCAGAAAGGGAATTCTGCTTGGGGCTGCAGGGGCTTCTTTCACCCCTTCTCCATGGCCTAGCCATGGCACTGCACACAGCTTTGCATCCTAGTCATCTGAGTATTTGATGTTGTTGAGATGAAATGGGCCAGCAGGTTTGAAACTTATACAGTGGGGGACTGTAAGAGCAACTACACAGTGTTCAGTTCCCTAAGAAACCAGGCAAAAAGCAATATACTGCTTAGCATTCACCTGGCATTTTTCAAAACAATCTGAATCAAAATGACTAACTTATTGCCCATGTCAATATTTCACTTCTCTTTCAAGGTATTAAGTTGATTTGGTATCCTCTTCTCTTTTTAGACAAGGCAGAGTTTCAAAAAAAACAGCCAAATTGTTACAACTGAGCAAGGGAGAAGAACTGTCTTCCTGTTAAAATATTATGCAAGATAGCCAGAATAAAATGGAATAAATGCAATTTAAAATTCCATTTTTGAAAACTCTGCCAGGTTGATAGTTTAAGTAAATATTTTTCTGCCTGTAGGGTTCCAGAGTAAGTAGGTCTGCATTTACACCTTCTACAAAAATACAGTGGACCAAACAACATTACAGAACTAAAACAAGTGGGCTGGAACCATCAAACACTAGAAAGATGGCCTTGTGATTATCAGTTCAAAGTAAACACACAGATAACTGTGTCTATGTGCCAAGTTATGAGCAACTCTTGCAGGACATGGAAAAACCTGCTGAACACTGCGCTGAGATAGCTGTACATAGCAAAACAGAGAACTCCAGAAAAACTGCCAGTTGGCTGTAATCTATTTATGTGTTTCCCATCCCTATGGTTTCCAAACAGTTGCATTAACAGTACTTTCAGAAGAGATTAGTTGGTCCCTCCCAATGCAAACATTGAGATTTAAGGACTTTATACTCTGTTCAAGTCTTTTGATAACCTTTTTTTTTAAGCAGACTATTAAAAGCACAAATTGTAATTTCATAGCTGGGTGGAAGTTATTGAGATTTAACAATAGAAGAAATCACACTCAAAAAATACTCCCACAGAAGGCAGTAATGTAGGAATTCACGTTTCAGCATTCTCAAGCTTCCTGTTTGCCTTGAGAATGCCCTAAGAGTGTAGAGCATGCCAAAGCACACTGAGGCAGAGAAAACGGAATCATCTGGAAGAAATGTGTAGAGATAAGCAAGGCCCTGAATTTAAAATTCACAAGGTCTCTTATTAATTGAACATAAGGAACTAGACTGATAATTATTTAGCCACCAACACGTCTGCCATGATTTTACCAGTCTGAGGGATTGCTAGGTCATGGGCAATATATGAGTTGTATTAACATGTCCTGAGTTCACATTTTCAAAGTTCCTAAATATTCCTCCACACACCGAGAAGGCTAAGCAGAAAACTATAAAAACTCTGATTGCTATAAATGTTGCTGTTAGAATTTCCCCTGCTTTTTGCTCAGTTACACTGCGGGACATAATTCCTTAGGGATGCTTCAGCTCCATCTATAGAGCTAACAAGATTTCCCTTTTAACACTGCTTTTTTTATCTAGCTATGGTCTCGTGCAATGTCTCAGCATACTGAGGCATTGGGTATGATGTCTAAATGTCATTGGAAATGTATTCAAATGCTTCATAGAACCATTACAGCACTAACTGGATTTTCCCCAAGTGTATTTATTTGCAAGAAAGTTACTTTGATGATCTTGCTGCCCCAACACAGGTGCTTGGAAGAAGAGCAGCAGGAGCTTTTATTAATCCCTAAAGGAGGACAATATTGACTGTTACTATTCAAACTTAGAGTGATGTCTGATGAGATCTACCCTCATGACCTCAGGCACAGGTAAAATTCTATTGCCTACACAAAAATCTTTCTTTTTCTTTTTTGTTGGGGGAGAAAAAAGACAGGAATCCAAAACCACATCACTGAAAAACAGAAGTGAGAATAAGTCTATTCAGACCTCAGATGTCCATTTCTTGACAGGTGAAACATACATCATTGGAATTAAAAACCACAGAATATATTCTAATACTTCCTCAAAGTATTGAACATTCCTTTTGTCAGGAAAACAATGCACTATTTCTGTATTACTAAGCAATAGAAAGAAAAATAATAATATTAATTCCCTTTTCAATGTGAAAGTGTTTCAAAGCAGTGCTTAGAGCATCCCTAACTGCAAAACCCAGGGAAAAAACTCTGTTTTTGTTACATGTAGGCTGAACTCTGAGCGGGCAGTGACTCATATCTCCTACAGCTGGTTTAAATGTGTTTCTCATTCCAGTAGACCCTTTTATTTTACTGAAAAAACCAAACCCAAACAAAACCCTCATCAAACCAAACCCCCTGAAACACTGGAAAAAATAGTCAGAAATTAAGAAGTCTTTTTACTCATCAATTCTAATTTTACTCATGAATGAAGCAATTGTGGTAAAAGCTGAACGGGTGTTCCTTCTGTAGTCAAATTTCTGCAAATATTTTGAGAGGCTAAAAACATCTTGGGCAACTTTTGCTTCAAAAACAAGTACGAACCTCTCCTTGTTTTTGGGTATGGAGGCATCCAAAACCAAAATTTTAACACACAGAGAAATGTCAGACTTCATGCTAGAGACAGGCTGTATTCATGTTTTAACTTTCGTTTAAATGGATAAATAACAATAGAACATAATGGAATATAACTTTAAAAACCCAAGCAGGAATAAAAGTCCCAACTGCCCCTGAGCTCTCCTGCAATCTCACTGACTTTCTGATATTCTTAGATATGGTCCAGGTCTGCATGAAAGAGGGTTTTAATGTTAGCAAGCCTTTTTAAGGTTAAAAATCAGGCAAAGTTGAGTAATACAAGTAAATACTGATAAAACAACAGACTTCCGACTTTTCAGCTGAAAACATTCATCTTTGGATTTAAAAAAGTAGGCAAATAACAAAATAGTAACAAAAGACAAACTTTCATATTAAAGAAAACATACCTGGCTGTGAAAGAAAAGAAGTCTCTTTTGTAGTGTAGCCAACAATTCCAACTGCTTCTGAGTCAAAATGAACTATTTTAAAAGGATGAACATATTTCATCATTTCATTTCCTAATGCAGTTTTCCCTTTAATATTTGCACTCAGGACTGTAAAATTCGCATTTTTAAGAAGAGGATCCAATAGTCCACTCACACCTTCATCAAACTCATGGTTACCCAAAGCCTGCAAAAAGCAAGAAGAAAATATGAGACCTTACCTCAAATATTCAGTGTAAATTGTCTCACAAGTTATATACATGGTATGTTTGAGAGAACAAAGTCTATGTCCTATGAAAGAAAACCCTAACTTGTCTAAACCAACACGTTCCTGTTTCTCATGAACACAGAAGTGGTTGGGTTATCTTTCTTTTTAGATGTAGGTTTTTGTTTTTCAGACTCTCACATGGATACAGATGTGAAAGTCGAAACCAAAACCTATCTGTTTGTGACCGTGTACCAGATCAAAACTCATTCATTTTACATCCTGTAGCTCTAAAAAAGAGGATTAACAACAATCACAGAGGAAAACATATATTTTGTGTAAATTTGGAAATTGTGTAAATTTTGGAAACTATGTTGTTTAAATACGGAAGAAAACAAATATTGTCATTGATATTTAGCATTTCTTTAAATAAAAAGTGCATTTTAAGAACTTTGTGCTTGGACTACAATTTTTAAAACATACTTATGTTGCACTTAGTAAAGGTTCTTCTGTGCTTTAAAATGCAACAAGAAAATATCATTTTCTATCCACCATCAGTAACGATATTTCATTACTTGCCTATGGAAGAGGTAATGTTTATCAGTTAGGGAGAATCCCCAGAGCCAACCCACAGTGGGTGCATGTGCACACAGGTGGGTGTGCACTTAACAAAGTGAAGTGTCAAGACTGCCACACAAAACCAGCAGTCCTGTTTTTTTATTAGCAAGGTAATACCACTCAGAGGAGAATGTTTGGTTTTTCCAGGCTAGTTAACCAGATGGAAAGGGACTTACCTCAAGGGAAATTTCTCCTACCTGCCCCTTTTTCATGCTCAGCCTAAGTTGCCACAAGCCTGTGCCTGCAAGTTTGGTGATAAGCCAGCAAAACCTCCATAGATGGCATTTTGCAGAAGCACAATGCATGCAAGGACTTTGCAGCATATTTAGGTGTTAGGCAAGGAAAAGATGTATCCACAGAAACACTATAATTGTGTAACCTGGTAAATAATACCTGGTAAATAATTTGTACGAGGTTTCAGGTTGCAGCTGGAGCAAAGCACGTAAGAGGTATCAAAGCCAATGGGCCAACTCTTCCAGGCAAAAGTGTGCTCTTAATTTCATTCTGAAATTAAGTGGGGAGAGCTGCATTCATCATCTCAGAAGGCTTATGTACCATTCTGTTCTACTTAAACAGCCCACATACCCAGCTGTGCTTGCCCCAGCTTTTATTCTTCAAATGGATGTAGTAACCCTGATCACGTTCCAAACCAAGCAGGACCTTGAAGCCACCTCAGGTTTGGGAGCTCAGTATTCCAATCGATTGGCAGTGTCTTTCTTTTGGGACATGTAAAGATTCCTGGCTCCTTTTATCCTCACAGGCAGGAAGTCAATGGCTCTGTGGAAATTTCAGGATACCAGCAGTAACTTGCATTGGAAATCAGCTGTTCCTGCTGACACTGGTGAGAACACTGCTCACACCCCTGGGAAGGAGCCAATTGTTTGTGTGCTGCTGCAGCACTTTTCCAAAAGAACCAAGAGCTATCTTTAAAAAAATCCTGACTTGGGAAGACACAGAAATAGAACATAGTTGGAGTGCACTAACTGTATTCTTATTGCAATCTAAATTGCTGTAAAAGAAAATGCTAATAAAGAGGGGGGAAAAAAGACATTAATCTTGATGCTGTCTGGATGTTCTGAAGAGATCTCAATGGACTGGTAGAGTATATCAGAATGGTAAAAAGCTCTTTCCTTTCGGCTAGTGCACATGTCTTCTGTTCCTCCTAAATATGCAATTAAACCCCAACAAAAAAGGTTGCAATGAATTAAGAAATTGAATGGGATATAACTGCCGCCAGCTTGCTGGGGGGAAAAAACCCCAAAACCCTAACCCAACCAACCAGTTAGGAAAGATTGTTTCTCTTGGCTTCGTCGTCTTGCATTTGGTTTATTTCGTATCCATTAGGACATTAGCTTTAATCAAAACTTTTCCCATGGTGTGGGTGATTACTGAGTTGTTAGTGAGAAATCACTGGTGGCTAAAAATACAGTTTTACTTTTGATGCTACTCCTCCTCTGAGGAGGAAGATGTGGACCGTTTTGGGTTGCTGTACTCCACCTAACTGCTCTTACACCCAGAGCTCCTGGGATTCTGCACCTGTGGAATATCCCTTAACTAAATCTGAATCTGTTGGCCAGTGTAGTAAGTCACAAGGGGGAATAAACAGAAATATTCAGGCATACAACATGTGGTTATATAATCCTCTTTTTCACAAGCAGCAGGTCTAAAAATAGTTCAAAAATCAGGATACAAATTAACAGAAGGATGCAATTTAAAAGTAAAGCTAGAAGACTTCCATCACCTCTCCAATTACTGCCTTTGAGGAATTTATATTGGATTTTAGTCTTAATTACACCAGAAATAAAGGCTGGTGCTGTGAAAATTTTTGGAAGGAAATGAAACAGGAGAAAACAGATTGGAGGTGATAAAAGGTATAAAAGAGGAAAAGGTAAACTTTAAAAAGGAAATTTCTCCTATTTGTGGAGAAAACCTCTAATGCTTCCAGGCTGTCCTAAACCCTGCTATGGCTCCTGCCCGCATCCTGTAACAACTTTAATGACTCATGCTCTCTCCTTCATACTGTTTGTAATCCTAGTCATGTAGCTCACTTCTAAACATTTCAGTAATCCCCACCCCTAGCGTCAGGGATGTGGCTTCCCAAGTTTTGTTTCAGAAAGACTAACTCACCCTTTTCAGTGCGGCTCTTACCTTGCTCCCCGTGCCCCCACCCAGCCACCGTCCCCCCTGCACGGCCTCCCACGGACCACAGACAGAAGAATAGAAACAGGTGCTGCAGCACTGCCCGACACTCGGCATCTATTCCTCAGGCTCTTTGGCAGCAGAGAAAGACTGAGAAGCTACAGAACGTTCAGCGCCTATCCTGTCACCTTCTATTCAAATTGTAATAAGCAGCACCTCCTCAGAGAACAAGTGGTTGGCTACCTCGCCTAAGGCATTCACATCTGGCACAAGCCTCTGGGTATCTGGTACGGGGTGGGTTTATTTTTAAAGCTTATTCTGATGAAAAAGCTCATGGTATCGCCAAAACCAGGTGCTTCCTACATAACTTTTCTAAAACTGAACAGTACTTCCACACCGCCTGAAAAAATTTCTTCTTGTGATATAATCAGGAATTGTACAGGTTCGCAGGCTGCCCATGAACCAGTTATACCAGCAAGCACAAGATTGAAAAATGACAGACAGCAGAAATCTTTATGAAGAAAGGTAGGAAAAACCACCTCAAGCTATTTCTGCAGAATCCCAAGGCGTTCCCCAGCTCTCAGTGAGGATGAGTCCTGAATGCACACTCCTCTCCATCACCACTGGGAGGAAAGACCCTGTTAATGTTAGTTTCACAATTAGAAAACTAGGGCATGTGAACAGGGAGCAGTATCCCTCACAGACCTATCTGTCTGGTGCTTAGCCTAACAAAGTGCACTGGGGCATGACTTTCCCTTCCACAGCTGTCCTGAGGCAGAGGGAGTACACAGGTGAAGCCATTTCTATTTGGAAAGGAAAGCACAGTCCTTTCCAGACAAAGCAAAAAAGATGAAGACAGAGAATGTGATATACCCAGAAGATTTTCCCCTCAAACTGACAACTGGGATGAAATAAAGATCCAGTCACTCTCACAGCAGCACTCATGCTCAAACATGTCTTTAATCTCTCTCCTTTCCGGGGTTGTACACAAGCAAAATAAGCCAAAAATTTGCCCTGAGACAAAAGATTTAAGGATACGGGAGTGACATCCCCCAATCTCAGCCACAAATTCTACCTTCCTCTCAGCAGACGACCAAAAGAGGCAGAGTAAAGGTGCGGGATTAGCAGTCTAAGAGACCTTCCTCACTAAGGCGCTGTTATAACCTCTCGGCTGTTTGTACACAGCCCCTTATGTACCCTGTCGTGACCACAGCTCTGAGGGGACTGGACACAACCAGCGTGGGACTGATGAAAACTAAAAACCTTCACCCTTTGAAACAGCACTGTCAACGTGTGCCACCTGTCCCCTCCCGTAGGACCGAAGCAGGACAGGCTGCGAGCCCCAGGCAGAGTTAACTCCTCTGTTGCAGCCCAGACTCTTCGCCCGGCTTTTGCTGGGGTCATTTCCATGGCTTGCCAACCCCCCAACAACAGAGTCCAGGTCCTTGCCCGCCCCCAGCCCCTGCATCTGCCAAGAAGAGTTCCATTGCATCACTCTGTAGCCTTGCCATCGTCTCCCAGTTTCTGGCTGCCCTTGAGGCTGCCAGCTCACGACTTAATTCGGCCGGGAGCCCATCACCCAGCAAGTCACTACCCTTCTCCTCGCCTGCTTCCCCACCTGCCTTTGGCCAGGATTTTAGCATTACCTATAGCCTTTTCTGATGCAACTTTACGCACTGAAGGAGGCGGCAATGCGAAAAACCGGCACTGGGCGAGGAAAGGCAGGAAAAGACCCAGCACCCAAAGGGAGAGACGGAGGGGAAGACCCCACCGCGCCTCTCGCCGTCCCCGGGCCCGCTTTACCATGGCATCGTAGCGCAGGAGGTTCATGAAGTGGACCGCCTCCCGGCCCTTGAAGCGGGAGAACCACACGGTGCCCTGGTACTGGTCCCCGGCGTCCAGCAGCAGCACGTTGCGGTGCGCAGCCCGCTCCGCCGCCACCCGCGCCGCTCTCCGCGCCACGCCGCCGAAGCATCCCGGCACTGCCGCCGCGCAGCGCCGCGGGCCCGCGCCCTGCGCCTCCACCCGCCCGTGCACATCGTTGGTGTGCAGCAGGGTCAGCCGCAGCTCCGCCGCCGCCGCCGCGCACAACCACAGGCACAGCCCCAGCCCCGCCATCCCGCGGGGGCCGCTCGNCGCCGCCAGGCACGGGATGCCCGCCGGGCGCGGCCGCCGCAGGTGCTGCGCGTCTGCTGGGCGTGTGCGGGGAGGGCTCGGGGCGGCCGCCCGGGCTGCCGGCTGTGCCTCGTCCCGCCTCGCTGTCCGCTCGCTGTCCGCCCGTCCTCGGGGCTCTCCGAGCTCCAGGCAACGTCCTGCGCCCGCGCGCGTCCCCGGCTCCGCTGTGCCAGCGATGTCCTTCACCCGAAGACAGCTGCTATCGGGCTGGAGAAGGGCTTTCTTCTTCGACCTCCTTTGCTGGAGGTCAAACGGGATGAAAATCCAGCCAGCAGGGAGAGGACAAACTCCAGTGCTCACAGGAAGCCTTGGTGAATGTTTAGTACGCTGAAAGGAGTCTCCAAGCCTTCACAGGGAAATGTTTGCCTCTTTCCTCCTCGTTCTCCAATGATGCTTAAAATAAAGACTGCTATTTCAGCCATAAAAAGAGTTACACTACTTTAAGAGTTGATTTAATTATAGCTCTAGTGGTTTTAGTGTAGATTCATGAATTGCTTTCAAGATTTTCCTTCCGTGGCTAAATGCAAAGCTCTTAGTTGTGGTTTGGCAAATGCACGGTGAGGGGAAAATCTGCCAATGCCTTAAATAAACAGCTTGTTAGGGGTACAGCATGGGGTGACCATCTCTTGGGAAAACCAGACTGACTGAGGGTCTCACCTGCTTCTTTAATTCATGCACTCACAGTGTGAGTCCACATCTTCTTCCACTAACAAACAACAAAATTATCTGGAGAAGGAAATTTTCCTAAGTTGAAGCGCAGTCACTTCCATACACTTCCTTGGAACTTCTCGACAATCACACATTGTAAGTGGTGATGGACAGGTCACTTTTTCCATTAAAAACAAGAGCTCCCCCACTGTGCAGAGAAGTGCTGGTTTCTCACAGCATTACAGAAGCTGAAGGAGTTGCTGTCTCCTTTCTGCTGGATGATGTCATGCCCCAGTTTCCCGGGTACCCGAAGTCCACAGAATGGAATCTGGACTCATTTGGTTTGTTTGTTTCCCCAGATGGCTGGAAAGGGAATGAACCTGTATTTTCTTCCATGATGGCCATGCTCCACTGTCCCCTGCTCCCATACGTGACTTGAATTGAAACAGCTTTGTGGTATCTTGTTATTGCCCTGGTGACTGCGCTGTGCATTTCCCATCCACCCACAGGGCAATTCTTAATGGCATGAGCTGTGTGCTAGCAAAATCTGGAGTTGTGCTTCCTGCCCTCCTTTTCACATCCTCTTTGGCTATGCTTTCTTCCTCAGCTGGCCTCTGCTGGCAGCCAGGCTGGGATTCAGTTCAAAGCCAGGACACATTCATTCTGGACACATTACTGTGGCCAGAGGAAATCTGGTTGGCACAGTCATGGGCAGTTAGAGAGAGATCTGGTCACACAGAAGTAGACACACCAGCTGGGATTCATCACTCAAACAAAGGTGCTGGTTTTGTTTGGTGCTCTCCAGGCTTCCCTCTAGTAAGGAGGATTTTGTCTAGGCCTTGTGCCGTACCTGCCAGCCTCATATGGCAGAGGTCTGGGTGTCTGGCTGGCTCTTTTTGGGCAACTGAGTGTCTCATGCCATGGCAGGCCTGATGGATTGTTCTTTGGGGTGCATTCCCCAGACTAGATCTCTGCTGACCTGGTCAGTTTGAATGGCTCACAATATGTCAAAAGTAAACATCGATCCTGAGTTTAGTCACATCCACTTCATCCTCATCCAGTGGCTGTGGTCTAATCTACTAGAGAAACAGCAACACCATCATTACCAAGTGTCTTGAATCTGCTAGGAAGTCAGCTGTGTGAGAAACAAAGATAAGTCTGGCCAGTCCTCGGCTTCTGGATGTTTGTGTGCACCAACACCATTTATCTCATTGGCATCTGTCTGGCCTCATTTCCTCTCCTCATCAATCCCTGTCCACAGCCACACCATTTCTAAACAGATGCTGGTTCTGCCCACCACAGCTGTGTGCAAACAGAGAGACAGCAAAACCCCAAAGGAAGCAAAAATGACTTGTATACACAATATTGTCTTCGCTGGTACAGCACAGCCCTATCCCAAACGCCACAGAGCTCTCCATGCCCAGAACACACATGCTTTAGTCTGGTTGGGCAGAGTATAGCAGAAACAGCCTGGGCTGTCCTGAATTGACCCTGCACTCATGGAAGAGGGTGGACAAATAGACATCCTTTTGCTGTGGGAAGGGCTCTTTGATGCTGTTCTTATCCTGGAAAACAGCTTCTTGGATATTAATTCAGGAATAAGAGGAAAATGTGTGGGACTAACTTTATGCTAAAATGACCTACTCCAGAATCATGTTGGGATGCCCAAAACAAAATCTGAGCCAAGGGATGTGCTACTAAAACAAGACGTCATTGGATACCTAATCCATCTGCTCCTCTAACTGCCTCTTCAGCCTATCACCGACGCTTTAAGGAGAAGATAAACATCGTGAAAATATACAGAAATAAACCTGAGACTGCTGGAACTGAAGTGAAAGAAGACAAGAGAGCATCAGAGAGCGTCTGTCTAGCAAGTCTGTGAGAAAGAGAGAGAGCTAAAGAGAGAGAAAAAAGGGTTTAGTGTATAACATAGTTGACTTCCTTCCTTCCTTCCTTCCTTCCTTCCTTCCTTCCTTCCTTCCTTCCTTCCTTCCTTCCTTCCTCTTCCTTCCTTCCTTCCTTCCTTCCTTCCCTTGTGCTCCTCTGAAAGAAGTGATTAAGACTTGCTCCAGGATGTCGGTGGCACATCCCATGGAAGTGGAAATCAGTCTTCATATTCAGCACAGGCATATATCTCAGAAAAGCTCTTCTGAAGTTTAACCATCTCCAAACCTCTCGCACAGGACTAGTTCTGACATGGGCAAGTGTTGCAAACCTTGGTTGGTGACCTCCACAGCCAGCCAGCAGCACCTTGAGAGACCATGGGTCTCTCTTTTGTTGTTTCCTCTCCTTTGTTGTTTCCCTCTGTGGAGTAGGTTGCTCTGTATTGTTCTTCTAGGTCACTCAGTAGAACTGGATGGGAAACAAATTCTTGCTCTTACTTTGGAGGCCAGCATGGAACAAAGGTTAATTTATATATATTGACCTTAGGGTTCAAATGTTGCTAGAAGAAATTTCTGGAGTGTCTGCACAGGGCTTCCCAGCTTGTTTTGTCACTGTATTCCTTCCTGGCATCTCTGTTGCAATGCCTTGCAGCTCACATCAGATATTACAAAATACTTGGTTTCCAAATGTTCTGGAATGGATCAAGACAGGGCCACTCAGCTGCACTGGATGAGGAACTCAGAGCAGTGAGGCTAAGAGAGTCCTCTCTTCAGGGGCTGCCTCTGAGATGACTAAGAGCTGTCACAGAACCTGCCAGCCAGCTGGGTAAATGTCCCACATAGGTGGAATTTCTCACGCTCTACCACAAAAGATTCCAGGGTGGTCTGGCTCAGCAATCTACTAAGCTGCAAGGAATGGTGATTCACAGCATTTCTTTCCTTGGAGGTATTACAGGAATAACCAGACTTCAGCCTTCACATAGGCTATCCTTCTAGCTGTGTGATGGAAGAATTCTCTGAACTGAGTGAGAACCCAGAGCAATGAACTGTCTCAGCAGACTTCAGAAGGCTATCAGGGACATAAAAAGTGTCCTTGGCTTCTCATATAGTTCATCACCTCCATGTATGGCTTCATTTTGCCCTGGCTTACATAAACTCTGAGACATGCTGTCATTGCTTTTCCAGGGCTGAACAAGAGGATGCTCTCCTTGGGCATGCTCTCATGCCTCTGGTAATGGGCTCATAGGCATGTCTTATGAGACAAAACAATCCCCCACACTGTTCTTTCCCTCAGTAAATCCTTTGGAAATAATTCTCATTTCCATCCTGCTGCAGTGGGGATCCTCATCTACTGTCTCTCCCTTCTGTGTCTTAGAAGTATGAATTTTCATTGCAATGTTTAGTCCAAAGAGACTCAGTCCCTTTTGATGCAGCTGTATTTTTCACTTTTCTCAATATCACAGAATCACAGAATGGGGCATGTTGGAAGGAACCACCGTGGGTCATTTGGTCCAACCTCCCTGCTCAAGCACAGGATTGCATCCAGATGATTCTTGAGTATCTCCAGTGAGGGAGACTCCACACCCTCTCTGGGCAATCTGTTCCAGCACTCAGGCACTTGCACAGTAAAGAAGTCCTTCCTCATATTCATGTGAAATTTCCTTTGCATCAGTTTCTGCTGATATCACTAATTGCTGTTAGCCCTGTGGCATTAACTGATGTAATATCTACTGCTTTATGTCCAGTAAAGTGATTTTAATTTAATAAAATGAGAAGGTACTTTGCTTTCCTTGAGGATATTTCACTACTCTGTGCATATGATTGGGGAGATAGGGAAAGGAGAGTGTCTGTCACCCCTAATTTTTGGGGGAGCTCTATAATAAAATTTTTCAGGCAGTTTGGCTAGTCAGAAACATGCAAAAATACTGTAGAAAAATGCCCTTTCCTTTCCACACTAGAGTAGAGCTGAGTGGGAAAGCGCCAGTGACTCATAGTATCCCTTCTGTCTGCTACCGGAGAGTCACTACTTCTTCCCTGAGAATGGAACAGCAACCACGTGTGGTTCATTGAAGGCTGTGCTGCTACTGAAAGCAGATTTAACTTCCTCAGTCTCTATTTTCATTCCTACAACACCTGCATGTAATGGTTCACTGTAGAAATTTCACCAGTACTGTTTAGATCTCCTGGATGCAGTGCTAGATTCAGCCATGGATCTCTGACCTATGCTGCTTCACTTCTACTTGACTGAAACCATTATGATACTGGAATTATGAGTATTTATTACCTGTTCTATGGAAGTGCTTCCTTTCAAACCCAACAGGTGTCTCAGATGTTAGGTGTTACATAGACAGCACATAAAAAGAGACCCTAGCCCAGAGTTTACAGTCCAGATTAAGAGTACATGGAGCAGGCTGCTAAACAAAGAACTGTCTAGGGAAAGGTATCAGGTAGAAAAAAAAGGGTCTGGAAAAGATAATGTAGGAATCTAAAATAAAACAAGTTTTGAGATCAAAGTTGGGTTTTACTTACATCTTTATTGTTTGGTCAGAAAATAAAGTTTGGAAATTAAATTCACCAGACAGCTGTGTCTCTTCTTGACTGACCTGGTGTAGTTCTGTATTTTGCACATGCCATTAATAAAACACATTGGTTTACACAAACAGTGTGAAATAACATAGTAGTTTTTAAGCCATGAGGCAAAATACCTAGTTCTTAAAAAAAATTTCTCTGAGAAAGCAGCTAGCAAATAGACACAGAGAGACAAGTGCCCTGCCTGTCACAGACACCTATTTTGGAATAAAATCCCTACTGATTGAAGCAAGTCTAGATGACTAAAACTAGGTCAGATGAATCCCATGTTGGCCACACAATATTAATTTCACTTCACTCTGTGTGTGTTATGATCGGATTTTAATTAGAAGATCATAAAATAGGCTTTTCAATTGCACCTCTGATTCATGTGCAAGATGGACTATGGAATCCCTCACTGCTGCACCCTCAGTGTTACCAAAATGTTATTTAATTTCTAGATTGCTTCTCTGGAGTAATGTAGTGACATCATCATCATGATGACAATTTTATAAATCAGAGGTTTATGCTGCACAGAAATTAAGATCAGAATTGTCACCTTCTCTAGTGAGTCTCCTCATGCCTATCTGGCTTTCAGAGTACTCGGGTGGGTGTAGCCCTTGTCTCAAGCACATCACTGCTTCAGTTGTAGCCTTTGGTAGCCCTGCACACTGCACACCACTGATCCTCAAGCCAAGCACCCTATGACATGATCACCACTCAGAAAACAAAAGTGAGCAAAAAAAGCAGAAGAAAACAAAAACAACTGGCAAAGTTTCAGTAAGTGAATTCCCAGACATCACAAAGCTAGGAAGGTGCTAAGGCACTGAAGTAAAGTGCTGTTATTCAGGGTTTGTCCAGTGACTCTTACCATGTCATTGTCCTTCTCTACAAACTTCTCTCCACATGCCTTTTCTACCCACATGCTTTATATCCTTCGTATTTCTGCAACAAATGAGTTATAAAGGGAGGGAAGTCCCTCTCCTTCACTGTACAAATCTGATCACCCCGAAAAACAACCTTTTTTCATACAGAAAATTAAACAAAATTCCAGTGGAAAAAGACCCAGGTGGCCATGTACTTCAAGGACCCATCACAACACCTTTTCACAGAGGATCAGGTAAAATCCTCTGACTGTCTCATTGCCTGACTTTTCCAGATTTGACTCTGCAAACTTCAGAAGATTTTAAAAAGTAATTTTGTCTGCAATGTCTTAGGTTTTTTTAAAAAGAAAATGAGAACAAAAAATTCTAAGTTCTATAATGTGGCAGCATCTTACTATCTCCGTGATACCACAGTTGCTTGGGGCCTTTAAATCCACAGTAACCTCTTCCTGGTGACTTTTTTCAAAAGGAGAGACAGCAACAATGTTTTCATCTTTGATAGGACAATATTATTGTCCTAATATTAGTGGTTAACACATGGGGCTTCACAGAGGCTTGTAGGAAGCAAAATAGTTCCACATATGCATCCCAAGGCCTCAGTAGAGAGATGGGCTTTACTGGTTAACAGAATATCCTTTCTGCCAATTCCTTCTCTCTTTGATCCCACCTGTCTCATCTCTTCCAGTATGTTTTTCTATTTCCTGTCTCTGGCTCCAGGTACTAATCCTGTTCTCTTTGCTTGTACTTCCTCTCATTTCATTCTCTGCTCTGTCAGTCCCATGAGTTCATTTATTTCCAATGTCCTGCCCTATCACCAGGCTACCAGTCAACTCATTATTTCTTTGGCTGACCCTCCACTCCTCCCCATGTGTCTGGCCTGTATCTTCCTGGCTCCCACTTCCAATTCCAGTCTCAGATTCTTTCTCCTACTTTCTATCCCCAACACATTTATCATACACAGTCAGTCATTTAAGAGCATCTAAGTATTACTCAAAAGTCAAAATTTGAAAGGTGTAATTGTTTATTTTCTGAGAGATTTATTTGCAACAGACACCTACTATTTTATCTTTTATCGGTAGGCAAATGATTCTCAGCCTTCACGCTCATGCACAGCTCGTCCAGGGTGATGCTGCACTCTGCTGGAAGTGTCGAGTCCTGCTACTTGCACTTTTTAGTCTGCTCTCCCCTATTTTCACGCAATTAGTTTGCACTTTTCAGTACATTTCTACTTTGCAGCATCGATTTTCATTTGATTGACGTCCCTCTTTCTGATTTGACTTCCCTTATGCTCAAATTCTAAGTCATAAGAAAATCAGAGGAAGATAAAAAGACATCTGACCATCCAGGTGTTTCCTTTGTGTTTGCCAGTCCTCAGTTCTGCAAGTGCCATCTCCTGTGAGAATTCTCCATAGCCCAAGCCCCTTTGACCAAATATCCCAACTATGATAGGCTCCAGGCATCTTTCTGTAGTTCCTCTTCTTTAGAAGCACCGCCAAGGAAAGGTCTGCATGAAATTTGCAAACAATCAAGGACTCAACTAGTCTAATTAAAACAAAATGTACCAAGAATGTATAGGAAAACCAGAGTGGACTGAAAGGACTTGTCTGAGTGAGCAACTAACTCAGTTTACTCAGTAAATGTCAGGCTACGGAGGTACATCTTGGATTCATTACAAAGGAAGCAATATCTTACTTGTCCTCCGCTCCTATCCTCGGGCAGCTGTCAGCAAGACAATCTCTTCCTTCCTCTCCTTTCTGATCCTCTTGACTACAAGTGTCTCAGAGACACAGCCTCCAGTGTCCGACATTTCTTGCCCCTACTGCTCCCACAAACACCGTTCCTTTATAGCCTGTGACCACTTTTGATGTTCCAGTTGTGACAGATTTCATTGCCTTTTAACATGCGCTGGTCACAGTTGTATTTCAACAATGAAATGTCTGCACCATCTGGGATAAGAGCCTCTCTTCTCTCTACAGTGGTTAACACCTTCTAACATGACCCTCATCCCTGCCCCCTCCAGCTAACTCTGGAGTTATATTTCCCAATTTCCTTTCTCAGAACTTGGCATTTCAAAAGCCTCTTTGATCTTGCCATCACCTCAGCATGCCTGAAGGGTAAAGATGTATAGACCATGGTTTGCATGTCAGTCTCCCCTCATTCAAGGTGTTGGACTGGCTAGGTCGATTTGTCCATAAAGCAACAAGACTGGTATTTTCATATAATTTTATTATTGATATTCCTCCATAACACTGGTGAATTATTGACAAATTAAAGTTCATCCATCCCAGTGACTAGGGAATTCACTGCCTTTTGGTCCATAGAGTTCTGTTTCTGGACTGCTTTTAATTTTGCATTTCTCATATCTATTGTGTTTAAATCATGATTGCCCTGAATTGTCAGCAAATCAAAAGAAGATTTCAGATCAGGGGAACGACAAGCAAAATGAAAAGTACAACACTGCACTTCTGACTCCTTATTTATGGCAGAGACAGGTATGCAGGATCTGAAAGGCCTCACCTATAAAGAGTAAGTCCAGTCAAACTTTGGAGGATAAATTTAAACCATGTGTTCACACAGGAATGGTGTCATACTACTTAACTGATAATACCCTGATCACTTAAGAGTACAAATGGCAGTAATTTTGCTTTTCCAGTGCTACACAGCAACAAAAGGCAGTATTTTATTCTACTGAAACCCAGGACAATTTCAAATTATATAGTTTTCACTGAAGGACAACCTCAAAAATCTGGAACTTTTCCCCTGCTCCAGCTCAGGCACTTTCCTTCCGACACTGTTCATAACATAAGCACTTCACCAAGGGCCCTGAACACAGGAAGGACCCAGTAGGCATCTTCTTTTACCATTTCATTTTGCATACTCATAAGCCAGCTGCTGTTTCTGACCTATTCCCATACGGTTTATTCCCTCTTAGAAAACTACAAGTATTTTCCCTTAGCCCAATTTTTTTACCACCCATCTCACATTTTGAAAACAGATTTTATTTTGTAGATGCTACTGCCACAGCTAAACAGTGACAGCAGGTATTGCACACTGCTACATCTAGATACCGGAGACACTGAGATTTCAGAAGAGAACTGGGATCTCTCAGTATTTGTGATGCCAAATAATGTTGGTGATACTATAATGATGTTATAATGATTATTATCTCACTAGACAATGCTTACATTTGGAACAAAATGTCGAGCTAAAAGGGTCAGTTCCTATTAATCTTAATGGAAAAGTGTTTTGAAGAGATACTAAAAGCATAACCTATTTCACCTTTTAAATTGAAACTTTTTTTATTTTTAATGTAGAAGGGCACACTATTTTGAATTTTAGCTAATTTATTCTTAAATTGGTGGAAAAGTGTTAAAGTCAAAATAAAACTCCTTTTCCATTTTTTAGTGGATCTGTTTTTTTTTTCTATTCAGATTATTTGTTCATGAAAATATCTAAAGTGGTGCCCTTTGGCTAGTTTTAGAGCAAGACTCAGCTTTCTGTTAAAAATCTTTCCTGCAGAGCTGCAATGCCACATGCCCGGGGTATGTATATGCAAGTTACCCACCAAGCTCACAGATCACAGCAGGCCTGTGGGTGACAGCAACAGAATCACAGAATCAATTACATTGGAAAAGACATTTGAGATCATCGAGTCCAACCAATGACTGTACACCACTTTGTCAACTACAGTGTGGCACTAAGTGCCACATCTGGTCTTTTCTTTACCACCTCCAGGGATGGTGACTCCACCACCTCACTGGGCAGCCCATTCCAATGCCTAATCATCTTTTTTGTAAATAAGTTCCTCCTAATGTCCAACCTAAACCTCCCCGGTGCAGTTTTAGACTATGTCCTCTTGTCCTGCAGCTGGTTGCCTGGGAGAAGAGGCTGACCTCCATCCGGCTATACCCTTCTTTTAGGGAGTTTTAGAGAGTGATAAGGTCACCTTTAAGCTTCCTCTTCTCCAGGCTAAACATCCCCAGTTCCCTCAGCTACTCCTCATAAGACTTGTGCTCCCCAACCTTCCTCAGCCACACATGGGAAAATACAAGAAAATACAAAATTAACGTGGAGGGGTATTGAGGCAAGAAGGCTGGATCCATCCAAGAAGGATGGACTTGGATCAAGCTCCACGAGATGCCAAGGACACAGCGTGGTCCCGAGACTCGGCACGGCACCTCAGCGTCTTCAAAAGGGCGGTGTGGGTGGCAGCGGTAATGTGCGGGAGGGGTTTATAGCATGAAAATGAAGGTCCAGCCAAAAGGCACCGCTTTAGACATTTTCATGAATCTGAATAGAAAATTAAACGGGCCCACTGAAAAGTGGAAAGGATGTTTCATTTAGACCTTAACACTCTTTCACCAGTTCAGCACAAATTAGCTAAAATGCCAAGTGCTTTCCCAGCCGTTTTCCTGCCTTTTCTAAGGCGGCTCCGGGCGCTCCAGGACGCCCCGGGCACCCGTTGCCCTGCGTTCCCGAGGCACACGCAGCGGATGCGCGGCGGTGCCGGGGATCGCTGCCCTTCCTGCGCCGCCCTCCGCGCCCGCGCTGCTCCCCTGCCCCCGCCCTGCGCACACACCGCGGTGGGGGACCAGGCAGCGGCGGGCGGGACCCCTCCGGCTGGGAGAGGCCGTGGCTCTGCTTCAGGGGCTCGGTCTTCCCCCGCTGCCTCCTTCTCGCGGCCCGCGGTGATCGCGGCGCAGGCCGAAGCCGTGGGACGGGATGGCCGTCGGGAGCGAAGCTCGGTTAGACGGCATGTGGCTAACTGGGGGCCGCGGGCAGCTGAGGGGACACAGCAGAAGCTCTCCCCTTCCTCGTCGCTAGAGGGGGAATTGCAGCGCCCTTCCTGAGAGGCCGGTGCCGGGGCAGGAGCGGCCGGGGCAGAGCCGCTCGCCCGCCTCGGGTCCCGCACGGCCCGAGTAGGGCGGCTGCCTCCTCCCGCTCTCGCCCCAGAGCATCTCCTCCGAGGTGTACAAACCCCTCAGGGACAAGGGCTTGAGCAGTTCTTCCTCAGACCGAGGCAGAAGGAGCGGTAGGAGCGTCCTTTGCCTGCGAGGGAGCCCTCGGGCCCGCAGGCGCTCCCGGCAGCGTGCCCGCTCCTCCGGGGCTGGCCGGGCTGCTGGGCCGCAGCGCCGCGGCTCTCCCCTGGCGGATGTGCTGAGGGGATGCCTCACACTCCATCCAGGGCAGTGTCTGGATAATCCCAGCCTGAGTCTCAGCTGGCTGCAATTCCATGTGGAAAATTGACGCTACAATCATAGTATCCAAGTGTTGACTATTTCAGAATATTTAAGGTTCTATGGTATATGTAAAACTCGAGTAAAATCTGTCACAGAAAAAATTTCTGCTGGTCTCTTTCATTTGAAGCTGTTATCCTGCTTTGCTTGTCAGCGGGAAAATCTAAAAATGGCATTTGGTTTAGATCTTAAAAATAACAATAAAATAAAGTAGCAGTGGGAGAGCAGAACTTTTGTGGGTCTCTGCCAACAGGGTGCAACAGACCTAGGGCGAAATGGCTGCTGCCTTTGTGCATCAGCAGCCGTGATGGAGACACGGGGAAAATGCACCCCAGCCATGCTCCTTGATGCCACCCATCATCCTTTGCACATCTAAGGAGATAGGTTTTGCTCTGAAACTTGTGGGTGTCTGCATTTGTAACTTATTAAATAATGTGCAATTCTTAATATTTTGCCTTTTTAAAGGGTCTTCAAGTGGTCAGTATTAGTATTAATTGCTGTTAACCCTAAGGTGCTGTATATGAGCATCGTAAGGGCTTGGATATTACAAATTTGCATTTATATTTTTTTGGTGTATAATAAGGTAAGTGTGTTTGAGACCAGTTTGAGGGGATTTTGTTTCACCAGAGGTGTTAGCTCCAGTCCTGCTACTCCAGTGGAAGGGAGAGAGGTTACCAGGTACTGGGCACAGTCATCTTCACAAAAAACTTTGAGTCTGTGACTCTTCTCCAGCTTCCAAATCAGTTTGGAAAGGGCAATTGATAAAATTGATAAAAGGGTGATAAAATTTAAAATTATAAGCAGCCTGAACCTGCTCAATACCTGACAGACAGGTAAAGTAACAGATGAGGGAGGAAAAAAAAATTCCTGTTTTCACACAGCTCTTTTGTGATTGTCTAAGGATGTAAATGAGGCAAAGTTTGCAGAGACAGTTAACATATTTTATTAGGTTATAGAGCTAGAAAAATACATGCAAGCTGTTGGGCTCTTACATGCACACAAGCACCTAAGAGAGTTTACCTGTTCTCCCAGTTATATTTTTTTTGCTATTCAGCTGAATATTTGGATTTTCAGGTGTCTGAATTTGTCAGAGCCATTGAAGGCCTTTTTCAGAGCTACACAAATTTCGTAGTTTGTGTCTTAAATTTCTTTCAGTTTGTTTATTTTACAACTAGATGTATGCATATGCAGTGCCCTGATTGCATTTCTAATACTAATATGAATGATGGAAATGGAGAGAGAAATATGCAAGAAGTTCTTTCCAAGGGAAAAAAAAAGTGGTTATTATAGCAGTTAAGCATACAGAAGACTGTAAATGCATAGTGCAGGAAGTGAGAATATCTTGTATTGCGTAGACAATTTAAGATGTGTCACTTTCCAGTCAACTCTTACTTCCCAGTAATAGCTGCTATCCATCAGAGGGCACTCCTGATCCTACAAAGAAATAATGTGGTTCGCTAGAACAATAGTGAGCAGCCAGACTTTCCTAATCTGGAAACATGCTTTACATGATTTATATCCCATTGGCATCTGGATTATGAGTCAACAGATGATAAAGTCAGATATTTATGACACCTCAATTTACCCCCCTTTACAGCACAGTGCTAAATATCGTATAACTGATGCACTTGATTTAAAAGTCACTTGCAGCATAGTAGTTCTAGTGATTTCTTCACAATTTAATATGGTGCTTAGCTCAGGCTGTGAGGGAAGTTTGCTAAAAGCAACGATTAACAATAGGGCCTGTGTTTCTTTAGCCATGTCCTTAGTGTCCGTGTAAGAGTGTTAGTCTGGGTCAAGATGCCGAGTCTGCTGTAGTGCGGTCTGCTCTTGCTGACATTCACCTAGGAGCAGCTTGTCTGGTTGTGTGTGAGAGGAGTCAGACAGGCTAGGTGTATCATTAGCAGAAAAGTTTGATAAGCTTTAATATTTCCTTTATTATGATCTTATACCCCTGTGAATTTTGCCTTATATGTCCTTTTGTACGAGTGTCCTTTTTTTTTTTTTTCCTATGAGAAACATTCTTAAAGCATGCATTTTTTTTTAATGCACTTCTATCCTCTCTTTGAAGGGGAGCACTTTTTCCTCCTTGCAAAGCAAAAACTTGAAAACAGTTTCTGTTTCTTGAAAACAATTTTGAGAGTTTAGAACAAAATGTTCACAAAAACAACAAATCAACAACCAGAACTTTTCTTTTTCCCTTTGCATTGTGAAAGGGGTTACCTGATGATACCTCTGACCCTAAGACAGGCATAAAAGGGGGGGAGGAACCTGTCAAACCTTGTTTTTTCACCCCCAGCCTCAGCCCCAGGGTATTAGAAGGTTTTTTCCTTGAGAATATGCAGCTTCATGCAATTGGTTATACATGGTCTCCTTTGTACCCGTGCCCAGACCGCATGGAGGGATACGGCAGAGGGAACAGCAGGCATTGCTCACATGGCTGATCCACTGGTTTCGGCAGCATTGAAATTGTTCCACACTGCTGTGATGGTACAAATTGAGCTGATACCTAGCTTGGCTCAAAATCCCAAATCCCATCCCAAATCAGTTTGTCTCCGGGACAGTTCTGGAGAGAATTTGCTGACCTTTGCCACTGCTGTTCTGTGTCGGTTGATGGCAGGAAAGCAAGTGCATGTAGGCATCTTCAAAGGTGGTTTTCAAGTTCCCTGGAGTGCAAAAGGGAAAGATGTCTCCTTAATATTGTCATAATAGGCTCATTACTTCTCTAGAATTGATTTGCATCCTAAGACATTGGGAAAATAACATGACAGAGGTCTGATTACTTATTACTGTGTCTCATATAAATGACAGAAATACCCAATATGAGATTAGAGTTTGCTTTTTATGACTAAAACTATCGTGTTTCCTGTATGTAACTTGCTGTTGAGTTTTGGGCTTTTAGGAAGTGTTGCTGTTGAGTCAGCTCTGTTTCTGTTTATGGTGTAGATTCAAAAATACTTTTAACTGAACAAATTCATCCAGAGCTTTTTTTGTGGCATATTAAAATGTCTTTACTGATAGCAAAGAATATGAAAACAAAGTGTGGGTTGGGAGTACATGCCAAAAGTATATTTCTCTTCAACCGGTCAAGTATTTCCCAGCTGGGAACAAGAAACATTTTTAATGGCCTGGCACACTCACAGGGAACTGTCTGAGGAGCATGTGTGTATACACTGAGCTCCCAGAGGTTGACTGGAAGCATGTAGGAATAGATAGCCCCTTGGCTGGGCGGGATTTGGCCTGGATCAAGCATGCATGATGGCTAAGGTGAGGAGAGCCAAGCAATTGTCACCTGCTGGTGGGATACTTGGACTCTCTGCTTCAGGCCATGGTCAGATAACCTAAATCCCACCTCATCCCCTCTTCCTAGTCTGTGGGGAGAGCCAGGCAGCTTTGATGGCTTCTGGAAAGTGGCCCAGAGACCATAAACAAGACACTGAGCAGGGAAATACCTAAGGGAACAGGGAGGTGGAGTTAGCTTTGCTCAGTAGGAACCGTGGACAGAACGTCCTGACATGCTGAAGGACTGAGGAATCACAGCTATTAGGATGTAGTTCTTCTGTTCAGTAGTTGTTTCTCCTGCCTTAAGGAGGGAAGTACGCAGCTGAACTGCTGAAGAAAAGGCCAAAGTCAGTCGCATTGCTCATGAGAGGAGTAGTATCCACTATAATCCATGCAATCAGGGGCCAAGAACTGATGTAGACTCTAAGTTTCGTGTGATTAGAAAAACACGGACCTCCTATTTTGACATAAATTCTAACCTTCCCTTAGAAGGACAGTACAACAGATTTTCTGTGGTTCAGACTTGCAGATTACTACCTATTTATTTCTGACTTTTTTCCTCCATGGGAAATTACGACAGAGAACTCTTGTAATTACTTGGCTAGAAAATTACTTTAAACTGTCTGCTGTTGCTGTCTATTTTGAAAATATTTCTCTTATCAGTGTCCCCTTTTTCCCCACATTTTTCTCACACTTTCACAAGATTTATTAAATGCTTTTCTGCTGGAAAGAGTTGTGCAGGGAATTTCTGCTCCTCTTAAATCAAGAGTAGCAGTCATAAGACTTAGACTGAATCTGATCATAGAACTGTTTTTTATATTTCCTTGAATTGACCCAGTCATGGAGAAAAATGATCCAGGAATAATGACATTGTTTGAAATTCAGAGTCCACCTGGAAATGTCCTCCAAGGGATTTAGGTGTGGTGACAGCAGCCATTAGAGGCCTCATGATCTGCCACCCTGCGCTGTCCCCAGAGCAGAGTTAACAGAAGAGGGCTTTTGGGGCACAAGATTTTCTGCCATCGCTGAGCTAGGGGTGGTCACCTCTGGAACTGGGAAAAGGCACAGCCTGGGGCACCGGTGTCTTAGACTGCCTCAGCTGGGCCTGTCAAAGGCTGTACCATAAATCCCAAGCAGAACAAAGGGCTCATTCCGTGGCAATCTTCCAAGCAACCCCAATGAAGCTGCGCTCATCCTATTTGTCATAACTACAGAAGTGATGTGTGAGGTTGGCTGAAACAGTGGGACTGTAGAGATGCTGGAGAGGGAAAGGTGGAGGGCTACCAAGGTGGCCAGAAGCCTGGAGGACATGGGTTTTACAGAAAGGTGAAGGGTGCTGTGCTTATAGAGCCTGATGAGGAAGCAGCTATGGGCAGTCTGGAGCTGCTTGAAGGCAAGCTATGGAGATGATGAAGCTAAACCCTTCTTCATAGCTCCAAGTGGCCAAAAAGGGGTCACAGCATCAAATTGTGGCTGTGGATGTTAGAATGGAAGCTAGGAATAATCTTTTTGTTTTGGATGATTGGAGCAGGGTGCCCAAAGAAGAGGCAGAATATCTATCCCTAAAGGTTTTTGGGACTTGACTAAGGAAAACCGTGGGTAGCTTGGTCTGGTGCTAGTGATAGTCCTGCAGACAGGCAGCTGAACTAGATGACTTCCAGAAGACCCGTCCAACATCAGCATTTTGGTGCTTGTGTGAACAATGTCAATTTTTTTCACAAAATCACAGAATCAATTAGGTTGGAAGAGACCTTCAATTAGGTTGGAAAAGACCTCTGAGATCATTGAGTCCAATATTTGGCCAAACACCCCCATGTCAACTAGACCATGGAACTAAATGCCATGTCCAGTCTTTTCTTAGATGCTTCCAGGCATGGGGACTCCACCACCTCCCTGGGCAGCCTGTTCCAGCTGGACAATCCTTTCTGTGAAGAAATTCCTCCTAATGTCTATCCTGTCCAACCTTTTTGCCCAAGATTGACTTTAAAAAAACACATTTGCAAGTTACAACATATTGCAACTCCAAAGAGGTGATTTTTTAATAAAATGGATACCCAGAAGTGTTTACAGAAAACTTACAATACTGCTTCTTAGTGTTTTAAACAATAGCAGTGTAGGTGTAGGCTTTGATTAAAATTATCTTCATTTTGAATAATCTTAATAAATGAAGTTATGTCACTTAATTCACACAAAATAAAGAACTTTTCTTTCATAACACTGAATAAGCACTGTAGTTGATTAGGTATTTCTCCCTATCCAGCATGTATGAATAGCTGCTGCACATGCATGTGTGTGCATATATAGGATATCTCTAGAAAGGATAAATGCAAACATTTTTTCACTCAGCAGACTGCTAGCTCTCAGTTGTCACCTCATAACTATAAATAATAGCTTTGGAGTTAGGTATATTTCAGACAGAGGCACAGAAAGAGCAAGCAAACAGAGTTATTTTTTTTCTCTGTCATTGGCACACCATTGTTCCGCTGTGGTCAGTGGTAGGATGTACAAACAGTATTTCAGATTCCATAAGAACCTGTTTCCTATTTATACTAGGCTAGCATCATGTGTTACTCGACCGACTGGAGGGATGGGAATGATAACCAGCAGCTTTCTTGGGCAAGAAGGAAGAGGTGCTCTTCCCTAGTTAATAAAGAGGCAGAAACTTGAAACAAAATTGGACTAAGATATATGCTTTTAGAACTTGAATTTGCCTACATCAGCTAAGTTTTGTCATAGCAGAAGCGCAAAGAGGAATGTGGGAACGCTTTCACCAGGTTGTCTTCATCTGGAAAAACAAAGCAAGAAAGTAATCAAATGTTAACCAGAAATTGAATGTTAGCCACTTCTGTGAGTCTTTAAATGTTAACATCTATGGAAGGAATACTGTGTTGCTGTGGCTTTTCCTCAGTGCATTTGCAGGAAATGCCAAACCGTAATGCTCTCCAGTTAAAGACACAAGTTCTCTGACAGAAGGAAAACACACATATAAATAATAGATTTTCTTCATAAATGTTATTGAAGTTATCTTTGTTTGTTTGTTTAAGTCAGCTTTTTGCTATAATTGTTTCTGTGGCATCGCTAGAGAAAAGCAATGCAGTGCCTGCACACAGCAGTACTCTGGCGGTGTCCTGCTACTCAAATGCGCCCCAGTTTACTCCTGTTGCATTAAGGGTGTTTTAAAATGGGCCATCATTTACAGAATCCATCTAAAGTAGTTCTCAACTAGCCCTGCAGTGCATCTTTATTACCATTTCCTCTGCCGCATATTTGTCCTTGGAGAGTTACAAAATGCAAAGACCAAGTGGTTGTTCAGGTTCAGTGAAATCCACAGGAAGGATTTTCACTGATAATTTCAAATTCTGTACTAACTTCATGGAAAAAATATTTAATATCATTAGTAACCTGACCATAGAATTCCCTGTGCCACTTTATGGTATATTTTCATGCCGTTTTTAAGAAGGACAAGCCATACTCAAGTGACATAATTTACCTAAAATTTTTGGAGATTTTTTTCATAATGTTAACCTGCCATCTGAGATTCAGAGAATAATTGTTGTGGATTTCTAAATTTGTATCATGGCAGATTAATGCTTTGCAGTTCCCTTACATCAGGTTGAATTGCCAAAGAAAGTGACTATTCTGTTGTTGCAGTGATGTCTAGTCAGCTCCGTGGCTGATAAGTGGACTAATCAGGCACAGAAGGTCATAAGGAAATACAGATCCATTGGTTGGTTGCACAAAAATTAAGAGCACCATGTGCTCTTTCAAAATGAATTACTCAAAGTCAGTTTTCAGTTAAGATTCAGTTTTATCTTTAAATACATTCTTGTGGAAGTCTTCTTACATCAGTGTTGGAAAGAGTAAATGACCTGCTCAAAAGTCGCATTTCTGCTTATTTTATGCTTTCACTGTTGACATTAAGAGAATTCTTTGGACACATTGCAGTAGAAATTACTGGTGTTTTATAGATGTATCTGTACTTTCCTATTTATTTCAGTACCAAAGGGCCAATGGCAGTTATGTACAGTAATGCAAGTTCTTAACGCTTCATTCTGGTCCTGTGTGTATAATAAATGAGATCTACTCCGAAGAATTTGGAAAGCCAGGAGGTTGCAGGGTTAGCCTGCTATGGAATACCAGGGGACTGAGGCCCTGATCCCCAGTCCATTCTTATTTGTAGAAGCACTTCAGCACATATGTATCTCTAGGCATGTGTTTAAGACCCATTGACATCAATGAGACTTTAGCTGATGCTTAACCTCTGAGCATATGCTTAAGTTTCCTGCTGAATAAGGAGGGCCTTGAGCATATGCTTAAAAATACCCTGCTGAATTGCTGATCTCTCTCAGGCCTCTAGCCTGCCCCAAATACAAACCTTTACTTGCTCCACTAGGTCACTTGTTTTGGCTTGGACTTCAGATTTTTTCCTTTTCAGCATTTCCTTTTCACTCAGCTGGCCAGATCTATTTTCTACAACCCCCATTATCACACACACATGGTGTTCATTATCACTCCACATTGCTCCACATTACGAAGTCGAGTACCCAGTTGGTTAATTTAATGCTTTCAGTGAAAGTGCTATCTATTTATAGTTTTCTGCACATTTAAAATCATGTATGGAAAAAGCTGTTGTCAGTTAAACAAACATGTTGTTTATATTCAGGTGCTGCTGGGACACAGATCTTTCACTATAATCTTTTCACTCTCTCACTGTGCAACATTATTACTGCATTAGGTGGGATATTTAAAAGGTTCCAAAAATCTATTGTAGCTCTCTCAGGCTTTTGGATAAATTGTAATTACTCTTGGCCACAGTATTTAGTGCTGAAGATTTTCTTACCAAAAGTACTGTTTTGTTAATGCTGATTTTTTATGGTGTTACTTCATTTCCACTGGAAATTTTCAATTTCCTGCAGCAAACACATCCAGAAGTTTTTTTCATATTAAATCATGTTTAATAAATAAATATTTCTGAATAATTTTAATTTATACTATTGGGGCTTTTTGGCAAAACCCTTGATATTTTGAATCAAAGTGAAACTAAAACACTCCTTTAAAATTCTCAAAAATTTCCCATCATGAAAACCTGCAACTTCAAAGGAAAAAGTTCAAATAAAGATTCCTTTTTTCACTTCCCATGTGAAATAAAATGTGACACATTCCTTTTACTTATAGTTAACAATGCAAAATTTACCTGGTGTCTTTTACTACTGCCGAGAGAAGCTTGTGAATGAATAAGTTAAGTATGGGCTGGCTATTTTGAATTTTTATGCAGTAGCCATTTTGTTAGCGGACCAACTGTGCTGATCCAAGCCATGGATGTGAAACCCCACAAAATTAATGGGTCTCAACATAAGTGTTTCTTAGGTCTAGTAAAGACTCTGAATGTGCCTGCAACTCGTGGTTTTCTGTTTGAACACAGAAAAATCTTAGCACACACCTTGGTGCATGTGAAAAGATAAAACATATCCCAATTCTAACAGTTGTCTTTGGAAATGAAAATGATTATTTACTTAACTGTTGTTTTCGTTATCTGATGTCCATTTTCAGATGTTTGCCATTGAACATTCATGACTACAATGGTTTCTGCTGCACATGCTGTTTGAATACATTTCTTGGACGAATCCAGAAAACCACCAATCAATGAACTGAAACTCGAGCTCCTACTCTACTTGTCAAGAGATTCTGGATCTTCACATTACATCAAAAAATAACAAACTGCTAAGACCATTTCATGCTTTGTTGGCTTCAAATAAACCAGAAGTACCCTGAAAAAGGTTTCCTCCAACTTTCATTTGCATCTGAATTTGCTAAAATTCAGATGTTTGGCACACTTTGCTCCTGGCTTCAGTCACTGCAACTTACTAGTAGGGCAGTAGGGCAGTGGATTTTGTTTTCCTTGCAAGTAAGGAAGACACCTTTTTTTTTTCTCCCCACACCATTAGCTTGCAAGGTGTTGTCCCTGGCTGGTGGAGTCCAAAGCCTCCATGCAGTGAGAGAATTTGCAGTATCGCTGCAGGCACACGGGTCCCATGCAAGTGCCAGGAACTGTCATGATCAGCGTGGGTATCTTCCAGGACAGATGGAATCCAACACATATTTTATAAGATTTGAGGACGGATTGGATTCTTAATTAAATGAAAAATTCCTTCTTTTCTTTTTTTTTTTTTTTTTTTTTTTTTTTTTTTTTGGTGCTGACTCAGCATATTGTTTGCAGCTGGTCCGGAGTGGGAATGCCTGTGTAGAAGAGTTATATGACTTTCTGGACAAACTAAGCAGTATGGAACTAATTGCAGCCCACCCAAACCTAGCAGGAGGCCGGGTTTTCCTTTCAATTAAAAGCATTCTGCTAGAAGGCAGCACACAAGAACTGATGTGTGTGTTCCGATGAACGCTTAATAAGAGCTTTCATGGGCTTTGAAAATAAGAAAAAATTTTAGGAATGAAGGCAAATAGGCCTTGGAATTTAAAGAAAAATATTAGCTATGGGGTCCAATACCAAACCAGAAACTAGGAATATCTTTCTTGAAAATAATTTCTCATCTACTAAATAGAACTGAAAGGAAAATTTAAAAAGCCATTATTAATTGGACTGTTCTCATTTATTAGAACTTCTATAGCTGTCTGGCACTGCTGATCTTCTCAATCCCTCTTGTTAGCTAAATTTCTGGTTCCTGCAACTCTCTTGCTTATTTGGAGTCAGGTAAAAGACACTGACTCCATTCTAGTTGTAAGACAGATGGAGTTGGGAGAGCAATTATCTCTTAAAACACAGGGAGCTGTGATTTAGGACAGGAATTTTACTGAGGAAAGCTCAGGAACAGCTTGGCTCAGTTAGCAATTGTGTTTGTGCTCTTATTACTCAAATTACTGACAAAACTAAGTCATCCCCACAAGGCTAAAGGATTTGGATTAAATATGGTGGAGGGAAACTCTTCAAAGCATGCTGTCTTGTCTTCCAGATGGTAAAAATGAGGTTTGAAGCTGCCTGCTGTACAAAGAAATTGTGATCAGGGAAGACAGGAATGGAAATGAAGCTGTGGAACAGCAGGGGGAGGTGATCTGATCTCTAGTAAAAGATAGGCTAGAAATGGTGATGACTTAATGATTTACTCTCATCAAGTGGGATAGGGATCTTTCACAAAGGGCTGGTAGACAAGGAAAGGTAAGAAAGGCTGAGGGAGTCTGTGCAGAGCTGGTTTCTGATGGGAAAGGGCCTGAGGAATGCCCACGGTGCTGTGAGGCACTGGTGAGGAAAAGCACGAGGTGCCTGTGAAGTGTGCTGGGCAGAGTGAAAACTGAAGTACGAGAAGCGCCCATGTCAGGGGGCTATGGGAGTCTGCATGCAGAGAAAGGACAGCTGGAGCCTGCTGGGTTAGGGGTGGGGGCCACAGCACTATTCCTGCTCTGGCACAGCCAGGGGCAGGGGGAACCAGGACATCTACTGGAATTTTTGTGATCCCACTGAAAGCTGGGCTACTCTGCTGTCACACAGAGCAATCCTCACCCTCCTATGTTGTTCATTATTTGGGGTATTGTATGGAGAACATTTCCTCCTCCTCTTTTAGAAATGTAACCAGTATTTAAAAAATATTTTTTCACATTTTTTTAAGTGAAAGGGCCCTGCTATCTGCCGAGAACTTCTGGCTGTCTTTGAAGAATAGTGTTTGAATAAGGATTATTTTCCATCCAGTTATAACAGAGAAAGATGTAATCTTAGTATTGTGGTGCAAGTTGCAAAAATAATTTCTGCTTGCTTGGTAACTTCATCCTTTGAAGTATCCAGATTCTCTCAGGGGTGTATGTGACCTCACCTTCTAGTTACCAAACTTTTCCAAATGTCGGATTACACTCAACACCAGATTAGGAATGTGCTTGACATTTCTTTATAAGGTGCAGGAAAATATCTGGGTGGAGATGAAAGCAGATACAAGTGTAACTGGGATACTGGAATAAATTATATATTGCTACTATTACACTTCTCTTCCTGTGTTTCAGCCTACCTTTGTGCTGGATCTTTGGCTAACATTCAGTTGTCTGCATGCTTGCTGAGGATTCACAAGAAATTTGTTCATTATAAATCTGAATCACCTGAGAAAAGGGACTGCAGCACTTTGCTCTTTAGCATTCATATTCGGGAAAGCTGGCAGTCTATTTTTACACCTTTGACTATTTACATATACATCTTAAATTACAGATGGTGTTGCTGGTGCCGTACAGCTGCCAGTTTGATGACTATGGACTACTGGAAATGCCAGCAGAGTGTTTGAATCTGCTGCTATTTGTATCCAAAATTTATGTGTGGAAAGCTGTAAAGCAGTGCCTGAAAATGCTTCAAAGAAATTTTGTTTTAAAATCATAAATATGATTAATATTTTTCAGAAGAGTCAATTACTGATCATGCACCTCACCAAGACCTATCTTCTGTCCTTTACTGATAAACCTTTTTAGTACCTCAAGACAAAACTTCACTATTTGGAATATAAAAGGAACAGGAGTTTGCTGGAAGCTATGCAGGGCTACTCTGTAGGAGTGCTGAGCTCTGGTTATGCCATGAATAATAGAGGCATCATCAAGATAATAATCTCCAGGCATTCAATATTTCTTATTCATTCTTATTCAATAGCATTCCTATGGTGCATTCAGTGTTCAGTTGGCATGGCTTATGTTAATACATTGCTGCTTTTCTTAGGCAGCATGGGTCTTAATATTTATCATGAACTTTTTAAAGTGAGTTCAATTCAATGAGCTGACAAATAAACCAAATGTGTCTCTTGAATGATATTTGCTGGTTTGTTTACTTTTCTAAGTAAAGAAAAGTACCTATTTACTGATTGCTCATTTTTCCTGAACAGTCTCCCTCTTCCAGCTGGGGGTGCAGCTAAAGGCACCACTTAATTAATCTCTTGCATCTTGACCTCTTCCTTGTTTGAGCCTTAGTTCTGGTACTTGCAGAAATGGCCATTGACTGTACCTTCTCACCAAATGATGCTCTGCTTTTCTCTCTTAGCAAGTTCTTTCTCTCTGGCGATTGTCTGGTTACTTTAGGTAAGTTATCACTTGTGTCTCTCATTCTGGTTTTTACAGAGAGCAATGCATGTGGTCTCTCTGCCACTTTCAGGCTTTTTTCCCCTTATAACCTAGTAGGATTGTCTGATTGTCAGCAGATAATGTGGTTTTTCCTTTTCATGGTATCTAATTCAGATTCAATGTTCTTGTGTGAATGAGTTTGTAGCTGAATGAGTTTGTAGCTGCTCTACTCCCTTCATAGTTCTTGAATACCTGGGTTCTTCTGCCAAGCCTCAAGTCTCTCCTGCCAACAACACTTCAGCCCAGTGGTCTGCTTTAGCTTCATACTGCTTTAGTATCTCCCAAGGAAGAAGCTGTGACCTACAGACCTTTTTGACAGTGTAAACATCATTTTTGCTTCCTTCCAAACCATTACATTTGACATTAGGATGAGTTTCTACATGGAAAGTGTTGTCACACCCAATGCATTGGCTGGCCAGGGAAGTGGTAGAGTCACCATCCCTGGAAGTGCTCAAGAAACAAGTGAATGTGGCACTTAATGCTGTGGTTTGGTTGACAAGGTAGTGGTCGGCCAAAGGTTGGACTTGATGACTTTGGAGGTCTTTTCCAACCCTAATGTGGTTCTATTGTTACAGCCCCCAGCAGTTATCCCCAGCCTTCTTATCCTGCAGCTGGCTAGTGGGAATGCAAGGGTAAATTAGGAGGGTTCAGTGCTGAGGCTGTGCTGCCTGTGTCAATAGCGGGCTGTGGCCTTGTCTTACCACATCCTCTGCTGCCACTCACCCAGGGACTCCCAGTATGGTAGCTTATAAGACAGAAGCAAGTGATAGAGAAGATCTGCAGCTGAATAACGCTGGGGTTAGCAGACCATAATGTTAAAGGCTGAGCAGTACTTGAGATTTAAGTGTTTACTCTTCTAATAATTTTGAAACCTGCGTGTGTCTGGATTACCTTGTACAATGCTTTATCTCCTGAGGCTTTAGATATAATCTGAACTGAAGGCTGTTTGAACTAGGGGTCCTCAAGTGTTTCCTGGCAAGCAAAAGCAATTCATAAAATGACCAGATGGCCACGATGGTGTTTTCTGCCTTGTTCCTAGAGGAAGCACAGTGCGGGGGTTGCGTCTGTGCATCTGAGATTCAGGCAGTGGCTGTGGTCTCACCCTGAGTGATCAGCAGCACCTGCCAGTCCTGCCCACGCAATGCAGGCTGAAGCATCTGCACAGGACAGGACTGGGTGGAACACTCTGCAGACAGCCTATCCTGAGGAAAATGGGGGGCTCAAGGGCATGCTCTGTGGGCACTGAACCTGCACATAACCTGTACAGTGGAAGTTGAGCCCTATCCCTGGCAGAAAACTGAGAGTGACTGCGAGCCTGTTGTTGCTGTTGACCTCTGTCTGTCAGGGATTATGTTTTTGTTTTGTTTTCACTATTGGGCAATATGCCCTACTAAACTATAGTTAATTTCAAAGGCGCTATGAAGTTTTCTTGGAAGGCAAAGGGGCCATTTTTGTTCTCGTGCAAGTATTTAAGAATGATTGCTGACTTGTGACTACTTTTCAAACCTGAGGGAATATTCCAGAATATTCCAGAGAGCACCAATATCCGCTGATTAGTGTTGAATAAAAGAATTTGAGACAAAGGACATGGGTGATTTTGTAATTGCACTTCCTGAAAAATAGACCGGACTGTAACTCAGACTAAGGCATTCCTCATACACATTCCTCATACCCTGTCAGTCTGATCTGTTTTGTAAGAATTCTTGGTAAATTATGCTTCTTCAAAACTGAGAAATAAGGGAACAAGGATAACAGTGAGAAGGAATGGGAATCTTTTTTGGTTTCACAGGCTGAGGTCTGGTATTTGAGAAGATCAGGAAGAGAAGACTGTAAATGGATTGAAAGGAGAGCACAAAACTATTTGTGACAGTAGTGGAGGGAGGGGAGCAGGATGAGTGCACTTAACTTTGGGGAAATATTGGAGCTATTCATGTTAGGCCAGTGGGGAGAGTTCTGTTCTGTATCTGCATCTGTAGGAGCTGTTCTCTACTAACTGTGGAGACAGCCAAGAGGAATTAGCATCTCTAGGCTAAAATTAGCCTCACTGGAGTCTGCTTTAGGAAATGACTGAGCTCATCTACTCCACCACTTACTCCAAGGCAGTTATCTACGTTTATTGCAGGCACTGATGAAAGTCGTTAGTAAAACTCTGTTAATAGATTGGCAGTGTTGAACTTCCACTGCACCACCTTACCAGTCTTGCTAGAGAAAGAAGTCTCTAATGTCAACCTAAACCTCTTTTGCTGTAAGTTCAGAGTATTTTTGACCAATTCAAAATCAGACATGTTCATGCTAACTGGTTAATCTCCTTCATGTTGCACTATTCTATCTATAAAGTATTATCACAATTTTGTAAATCAGTATGGGCTTTTTCCCTAGACTTAAATATTCTGAGTTCCTTCGGCAATTCCCAATTTTCCTCATATTTCTATACATCTTCAGACTCCTCACAAGAGGCTGACATCTTTTGTGAAGTGCTGTGCCACCATCTGACAATGAGACACAGGTTGGGAGAATTACTGCTTTTTGACAACGCCCTCATTGCTGCTTCTTTAAAGAACTGGACTCTTTTTTCCTTTCTAACCTGTAAAAATGGCATTTCTTGACAACTGTTTTCCTAAATTCCATTGTCCTTTTTGCTCTTTGCCACTTTGTCTTCTAAAAATCCACAGTCACAAACCCACTTCCACCTTCTTTATCCCATCCCTTCCTATTCCTTAGAGTGGAGTCCAGGCAAGTACTGTCCTGTTTGCTCCAGGACAGATACATTTCAAGAACTTGCTGGGAAGGAGTCAGCTCATGTATCCTACACATCTAGACATTGAGTATCTAGACTAGATGTCCAGGCTGTCTCTTCAGTCAGTGGATAAGAGCACTCCCAAGATTTTTTGACTCCATTTAGAATATCAGCCTAGGATTAATAGCTCTTGTCAAATATTTATCTCTGTTCACTGACTATAAAAGTGTTTGAATATTTGGCCAACTTGAACAGACCTTGTAATATTACTTTTTTCAGCTAAAGGTTGGGAAATTCAAAACACCAAATTATACACTTGAGGTCATTTTTGTTGCAACCGTCACAAGCTTTGCTGTGTGAATTTCCCAATGTGATATTATGCTATGTTCTAATGCAAGACAGTCCCAATAGTCTTCTAGCCCTTTTAATATTGTCCAAAGGTCTTAAAGCAGCAAGTCTCTCTCTGTTTGGACTTCAAAGAAAGTGTATGTGTGCTTAGTATGTCAGATTTTTCCTTTCCACTGAACAAACTGTAACCTTCTCTAAATATGACAGTTCTATATATCAGCCAATGCTAATGAAATATTGCAATAGGACCTTGGGCTCAACAATCTTTTCCCCCTTAACTGGTTCATGGAAAATAGATGGTTCCTTGCCCACCATCGTCCTTTAGCCTCTATAATTTTAGTGCAATTTTACCTTTAGTTATTTTAAGCCCCTCCTGTGGCTGCCCTCATTTAACCATTCCCTGAGAACTTCAAGTGTCCAGCAGTTCTGGTTTAAAACTGTTCTCATTATGTTAGCAACCCAGTGTGCAAATATATTGTTCTTTGTTAACAGGAAGCTTAGGTTCTGAGGGAAGATAGTGGAATGGTGGGTCACTGAGGAAAAAACCTGCAGAAGAGGTCAAAACACAAGCCTAAATACATTTGACTTTGAAAGTATCAACAAAAATTTGAAAAATAAAATTGAAAACCAAGTTTCTATCCAAAATTTTGCAGTTCTGGCAAAGGTCTTCACTAAACTAAAGTAAAATGCTAGTTTTTTAATGCTGGTTAGTCATCGCACATGAAAAGAAAAATCAAGTTTATTTTAGCAAGACAGGTTTTCTTGTGGTTTGTTTCCAGTCTCTTTCACAGTGTGGTTATGTTAACAGAACTTGACAGTGTAGTAGAGAAGGACTTGAAAGTGTATATGAAATATAAAAGAAGAGTAGAAGTTTGTCACTGGAACTTTTGTGCTACAGGGTAGCTTGAAGCAGAGTTTTTTTATTCTAAAATTAGTTTGAGTCTAAGAGATCTTATAAGAACAAATCTGCATGCCTGGCAGTGATCTGTGTGATTTCCATCCTATTCCAGTGTGAAATGCTGTGTTCTAAGCAGGCAATGAAATTATCTAATGCGCTAACTTTTTCCGTTGGCCTTAGGAAAATGTCAAACCTGGTTGTGATTGTACTTCATTAAATAAAATAGATGTTAAGCAGTGTTTCATAGAATCACAGAATGGCTTGGACGTGAAGAGACCATCGTTTCAATGAATTTCAGTTCATATCCAGTCATCAGAGAACTGGCCCCACTGAACGCATCCAATCAGACTTAAACAGCTTAACAGCTTTAACATTCTGCACTGATTTTGGAATTTCAGATGGTTGTTCAAACACAAGGGTTGCAAGCAAGTCATGGGATTATATTGGCTCCTCCTTGTGTAGAGGCAAAGCCATTTGCAATTTCAGCCTGTGTGTCACATCTAGCTCTCTGGAACCTTTTCTGTTGCACCCAAATCTGGTCTAAGCTCCAGAGTGAGTCCTTCTGCTCAAGACTCCTGATGGATTGATGGCTGCTTTCTTTTGATGGCAGAGAGGTCTGTTGTAGCCTCTTTCTTTTGTACCACTGGTGCTCCTGGGAATCTACACCTTCTATGTGCTTGGAAAATTGCTGGATAAATGATGACAGTGATTCAGTAGGCTGCCAAAATGATGTGTGTCTGTATGTTACTGATGGCAGTTATGCAAGTGATGGAGTTGCTTCACAAATGAGCTCATGAGAACTTGAATACAGGTATGCAAATAACTGCTTCAGAAAGTATTGTAAAAGTTCATACATAGATTTACTTGCTTTAGATGTTAATATTTCTTCTTTGTAATCTTAGGATATCAGATTCATCTGAAGCCTCATTGTAGATCTGGGAAAGAATTATTTTATAGGATGTCTCCTACAGAACTTGGTCCTTAATTTTGTGAAATGGGAGTTTAAGTATTTAGATACTTATAAATACAGGTAGTCTGTAGGTCTAGTCTCTAATCAGAAGCTAGAAAAAATTGAGCATTTTTGTGACTTGAGAGAGGTTGAACTTATGAAGAACAAGCTTTTATTTATAAATAGGACTCAGAATAAAGCTCATGATGGTAGTTTACTGTAAGACCATGAAGACCAGACCCTTAGTAAATTTGAACCCTCAGTAAATTACCATGGCTTCACTGAATTCAGAAAAGCTGCATCCATTTATACCAGTTGAGGATGACAAATTTCCAAGGCCTGGAAGTGGGTGGAGGCACGAAATTACTTCAGTATTATTACTTCAGCGAGGGCTTCTACACATGTTCCTACCATGGGACCACCACGGAGCATTTGTCTGAGGAGCAGTTTTGTCACATCAAACTAAATGAGTTTCTGTTGCAGCTCTCAGCACTCAGTCCCACCAAGGCTCCTCACATGGCTGCTCCAGCACACAAGAATGCATTCAGGAAGGAGCTGTGATCAAAGCTCTGCTGAAGCTGGGAGTCTGGACAGAGGACCAGAGCAGTGCCACAGAGCAGCACACCCGGGGTGTGTGCTCATGGGGGAAGGAGGAGGTGAGCTGGCTGCAGCTGGTGGGTGTGGGTTTCAGCTCTGCTCCAAGTTACATGTCTTCACTTATGTTTCCTTCACTGTGAAATTATGTTTATATGTATTTAATTCACTTCAACGGTTTGCTCTAATTTGTCTGTCTTTATTAGACTTCATAGAAAAAATCCAAACTGTATCAAGGAAAAGCCAAGTCAACTGAACAAACTTGCCTGATGTAGGTTTTTCAAGAGTCAGTGATTCACAGTAGCTGTAGTCTTGGCCTTAGTTATGCAGATTTTGCTGAGGGTACGGATAGATCTGGAGTAGTTTCCTGCTTGCAAGTTGTAGCAGATGACTTAGAGCTCCTCTCTCCCCAGAAATGGACCTTCTGAACATGAACTAGCAATTGAGCAACCACTTTCATGAGCCAAAAATGCTGTCAAAGTGGTCTCACTCATACATCCTGCCTGCATGTGCAACCACATACCTAGGGCTGGCTGTGGGACTGAGACCCTCTGGGAGCTGATCCAACTCACTGTAGTAGCAGAAAACAAGCCCAGCAAAGAAGTGGATGATTTTCTGCTGCATAGTGAGTTAAACTGCCACAGCAAGGGTCCCGTGAGCATCACAGTTTGCACAACAGAAGCGATGGCTTGGTGTGGCTGGGAGTAAGAGTGGGAACAGGAGCAAGATACTCTCCCTAACTCCTTTTGGAAGTGTGCTCAGTTGGCCTTGCTGAGCATGGAGCTGTGAATTAGTTGCCTGTAGAGTTTCAGGCAGAGGAGGAAAGTGCCTGATTTGTTTGATTGCCTAAAAGGTTAGACAGTTCTCAAAAGAAGGCAGAATGGATCACTCTTGGTTTATGTGGATTTTAGAGGCTGGAGTTTCATCTTTGGCAGGATTTGAGCAAGCCAGATCCCACCCTGGAAGATCTGCTTATAAAGCAAACAAACAAAAGAGTTGTTCTGTGTTTTTCACTGGAACGCCACTGACTGTGTTAATGACAATGGGGACCACCAATAGTGTGAACTCCCTGTTCTAATGCAATACTTCCAGGCTTCTTTATAAGAGGCATCAAAGGCGAAAAAATTCTGCATTAGCTCTATGGGAGCTGTGTGCATACATCAGAGGGCAAATTTGGCCCCCAGTGTTCTCCCTGCAGTGAATTTGAGTCTCTGATAGCATCAGTGCAAGAAGAATAGAGCAGTAGCTTAGGAGGCATGTGGCATTTCCTGGCTGGGTGCAATGGATTCCCCAGCTGAAACCAATCAAAATCAGTTCAGGAAGAATTTTTCAGAAAATCGGTGGTGAAAATGACAGTCTTGAAATGCTCACACAATTCTTGCAGCTGTGGAGTCCTTAAAGTCAATGAGTTCCAGGAAAAATGACAATAGTTCTGGAAACTTTCCCATGACTGCCTCTGGGCAGGCATTCAGAATAGCTCGTTTACTTCAACGATGCTAATTCATTAATCATTAGAATACTTTTGTTCAGTTCCCTTTGAAGCTGGCCACAACTTTTCTTTTCTCCTAAGATGAAATGTGGTCAATTATATCCATACATGGATATAACACGGGGCAGGTTCTCCTCTTTGACAAATTATTTACTTGCTTTGTCAACCCAGACTTCTCGCTCTCTGATGTTTCTCAATTGTATATACTAACCAGAAAATGTTGCATGTGGTCCAGTTTTGCTGTGTTTGATTGGCTTTTATTTCAGCTTCGTCCTTTATGTCCTCAGTCACTGTAGTAAACTTTGTTATGATTAGTCCTTAATTTTCTTATTGGAGGACACATCATTTTTTGTTCTCACAGCCAACTGTAGCCCTACCCTTTCAAAGGCACGACTAGTCCAGCAGTACCCCTGCTCCAGGGACTGATAGGCTTTGACAGCCTCCCTTGCCCTTCCTGCCTTTCCTTCCATTTGGAGCTCATGGGTGACCAAACTTCAAGCCAGAGGGTGTCACAACTCTCCTCTGACAAGATTTACCTAGCCCCGATTTTCTAGCGGCTTGGGCTCTCCAGCACTGCCGCTGGACTAGAAAGGTCTCACTCTATCTCTCCCAGTCCTCTTCAGAGTATCTGGCCTCTCCAACAGGCTTTATCCTCTCTTGTGGGTGAGGCTTGATGAGGCAGCTCATTCAGCCCATGAACTTGCTGCTGGTGAAAAGGGCAGGCCTGTTCCTGGACACACACTCCATTTGTCTCCCTTCTGTCATCCCTGGGATGTGTCTGATCCATTAGCTCACTAAAGTGGTGAAAAGTATTCACTTTTTCTTGATTTGTTTTGTTTTGTTGGGTTAGATTTCTGCCAGTTTAGTGAGCTAAATTCACTTTCCAAGGGGTCAGATGAATGCAAGAGCTGGTGAAAGGGAAGGGTAGGTCTCCCTAGCTGGCAGCAAGAGAGGGAGCAAATCCAGTTTTGGTTAAACTGAACTGTTTTGGAAAAGTATGGCAGCCTCCGCTGCCTTTTTGCATGTTCCTTCAAGCACTTGCTAGGTTGAGTGTCTCAGGAAAGATTAACAGAGTGCCTGGTTTGTGGATCTGAAAAAGGTTCAGGCCTCAGCTCCGGTTGAGCTGCTCAGGCAGTTTATCCTGTGGTGTTTCCCAGTGGTTGTCCAGAAATGAATTTTGAAGGGCTTCAGGGGAGATGTAATTTGGGGACATCAAGAAGCAGAACATTCTGCAGTTTTGGAGATTAGTCCTAAATTCTCTCAAATGTCCCAGTTGTTTGTGGGTACTTCTTCCTTCCATTTAGCCAAGAAAGTTGTGATGGTGAGGATGACTTATAGTAGGATATCATACTGGTGCTTATAGGCTCTGATATGACAGAGCAGAAGAACAAACTTCTGTAACAGGCACTGTGATGTTAGAGACCTCGGCTACTCACTGTTTTGGGGACAGCAGGATTCACACTAAAAAATAACTGTGACCTGCAAGGAAATCTGCTGCTGGCTGGAATCCTAAGCCCTGAAGGTGTTTACATCTTATTTTGAAGTTGTTCTGGATTTCTGCATCCCAACCAGTCACTCAAAATCAAGACAAGTACAGAACTAAGGGTACACGAATCATTCCCTATTTTAGTTGTTCGTCCTACAAGATCTGTGTTTCTAAACTGGAGAAACATGATTTTATGGATGAACCACTGAGTGAATAAGGAATTGGAGGGATGATCATGCTCAGAGTGGGACATCTCTCAAGGACTGATGTTAGGATGGGTGTTTTTTAACATCTTTGTTGGTGACGTGGACAGTGTCCTGTTGACCGTCCTGTTGAGTGCACCCTCAGCAGGTTTGCTGATGACACCAAGCTACAAGGAGCAGTCAACACTCTGGAGGGAAGGGATGAAGGGATGTTATCCACAGGGACCTGGACAGACTTGAGATGTGGGTCTGAGTGAACATCATGAAGTTCAAGAGAGCCAAGTGCAAGGTCCTGCCCCTGGGTCAGGGCAATCCCAAACACAAACGCAGACTGGGTGCAGAATGGATTGAGAGCAGTGCTGAGGAGAAGGATTTGGGAATGATGATTGATAGGATGCTCAACATGACCCACAATGTGCCCTCAGAGCCCAGACAGCCAACCATGTCCTGAGCTGAATCAAAGGGAGTGTGACCAGCAGGTCTAGGGAGGTGATTCTGCCCCTCTGCTCTTGTGAGACCCCACCGAGAGTACTGCAGCCAGCTCTGACACCCCAGAATAAGAAGGAGGAGGACCACGAAGATGATCAGAGGGCTGGAGAACCTCTCCTATGAAAAACAGGCTGAGAGAATTGAGGTTGTTCAGCCTGGAAAAGAGAAGATCCAGGGAGACCTTCTAGCACCTTCTGGTACCTAGAAGGGAGTGGCAAGAAAGCTGGAGAGGGAGCTTCTACAAGGGCTTGTAGTGACAAGGGACAATGGCCTTAAGCTGAAAGACGGTAGGTTTAGATTAGATAATAGGAAGAAATTATTTTACTATGAGAGTGGTGAGGCACTGGGACAGATTGCCCAGAGAAGTTGTGGATGCCCCATCCCTGACTGTGTAAGGCCAGTTTGGATGGGGATTTGAGCAACCTGCCTAGAGGAACGTATTCCTGCACAAAGCAGGAACTAGATGATTTTTATCATCCTCCCTTACCCAAACTATTCTATAATTCTATGATTTGATCATCATCATCAGGGGCAATATTGCCATCAGCTTTTTTGCGATTCATTCTGGAGGAGAAAAAGAGAAGTTCACCAACGCCTTATATATGGGAGCTATTAGTGTTCCTGGTGTCCATGTTCAGCTATTTCTGGGTGAATTTGTGTCTGTAGGAAGGTTCTATATGTCTCTGCTTGAATGGAAGGGCTGAGAGTCTGGGCAGATCTACAGGTGACTGAATCCATGCCAGAAATGGGACACTTACCTGGGGAGGAAACACAGAGGTCTGAAATTCCCACCGTAGATACAAACAAACAAAGTGACAGATCCTAGTTTCAGTAATCTCCACCAGAAAAATTCAGACAAATTAATTGATGTTAAATGCTTGTGCTGAGCGGTTGAAATGCTGAACCTTAGTCTCCTAAAATTACACCTTCAGGATGAAATAGTTAATTCTGACTGATATTTTTTGTGATGAGCTGAGGCCAAATAATTTTTGCAGGGCATTAACATACATGGGAATTAGCTATACAAAAAGAGCAGTACAGTAAGTCCTCAGATCTATTTTCTCTCTTGATTGTGCTTTCCCAATGAAATTGAGCTTCTGGCTTGCATGTGTGGTGTATGGGACATTTCTTATATTCTTTCATCAGGTACACTTCTTTGTTTGCACACTTTTTACTGTATGGAAGGAAGTGAGATTAATTCCCATTATAAACTGAGGTGAATTGATTATACATTAAGTGGACTTGCATTCCTTTGTCTCTCTGGTGTCCTAGGCCGTTCTCTTTCCAGCACATGGAAGTTTTTTGCTTGTCTTTTTTCCTTAATACAGCAAGAACTGCTGAATAAACTGAATTGGTGAGTGTTTTGTCTTCTGGACATATGATTATTAATCATCAGAATACACAGGTCTCTCAGAATTACATATGTATAGAAATATAAACACCATATAAAAATAATGGTGCAAATATTTCCCCCTCCTTCATATAGTACAGGCACCTAACACCATCTCATTTTTCCCAGTGTTAAATGACCTCTGTCAAAATATTGGCTAAATGCAGTGTGGGCAAATGTAGATTTGCTGAATATCTCTCATGTTTTTGGTATGGCACATCAGATAGGTTAAGCTTGTCTTGAAAGGAGAAGCAACCCTGTTGGACATTTTGACATGAAAAGTGACTTACATATTTGCTGGAGGGTAGAGAGGGAGAAGAAGGAAGCAAGAAGTACCACTCAGGGAGTGAAAGAGAAAACAAACCTCCCATTTATCTAATTTGGTGTTGAGGGATACTTTGGCCTCTCAGGAGCTGTATTCATGCACCTGATGCAATCAGCCACTCCTATCAATGACTTCAAGCCTGAGAGTTACACCCATCTACATTAGGGAATGGAAATATTCCTCAAAGAATACTTAACTCTTTGGGACTTTGACCTTTAAGATACTCTACTTTATAATTTGTTTTCTGACCAATCCCATTGCTGTGATTTCATTCCAAATTGCTGCAAAACTTGGCTTATAGTGTACTGAACCAGGCAGGCAAAGCAGAGCTGTGTGAATCTAATTATTCAAGGAAGCAACTATTTTAGTTAGAGCTGGTTTTGCTCCAAATCTTAATTCTGACCCTCCTCTGTTATTGTTTTTACTAGACTAACTGATAAAATAACACAGACAAGATTTCAGGCATACAAGCTCTCTTTCAGATATGAAGCAGAAACAGCAAATGTCGAGGGTGTAATTCATTGCATGTGTCCATGCCCCATTCCATGAACACTCGTTCTTCATGCCAGTCTCTGTCTGCTGACTCCTGTGTTATGCTGACAGAACCATTTGCAACAGTTCCTACTGAATTTGATCAGAAAACTGATGCAAGTGAGGAATGACTGTGTTTTCCTTCTTACTTCCCATCCAGGTGAGCTCTTTGGTGCATTGCTGCCTGAGTGCTTGTGCTTGCACAAGAGGGAAAAGAACTGAGTGTAAAGCAAAACAGGTTGACACCAAGGCAAGGGCAGGGTCTGGGGGCACCATCTCCAGCAGTACCTGTGTTCAACACAAAGCTAGGATTTAGCAGTATGATGTAGTACTTGCACCTAGAGGACTGATCTCAGCTTATATTACAAAGAAACATATCCTTTGAAATTATTGTTTGTCTCACCTTTCTTTTCAGCTCAATTTACTTGTCCTGGAAATTTCAGTTTTCTGTTTTGACCCATCCCATGTTTTCCTGCTGTCCGTTCTTGCCTGTCTGGTCTGTCATGCAAGTTTTTATGTGATATCACCATACTGAGAACTAGGAAATGCAGCTATCTCACCATTCTTTCCTTTCTTTTGCTCTTGAACATTTCTTCTTTCTTTTGCATATTATCCCCTTTTCCACTTGCATCTCGTTTCCATTCCCTGCACAAGTTTCTCCTTGAGTTATTTTTCTGCAGATTTGTTTTGTGGTATCTGCCTGTGTCTGTCATTGATTCCAGGAGGATCTGAGGTTATCCTGAAAACACTGTGACATTGTACTTGCAAATGCATCTTGTGAACTGAAGGTAAGAAAAATCTACTGGAATTTGTCTAGTGTCCAGCTCATCCTAAATGGTCCAGCAGGGAACAGTGGTCACCCTCTCCCTTTTGACATCTTGTCACGAATGCCATTGCATTGTCATGCTGTTGCATAAAGGATGAGAGCTGTGCTGCAATGGATTTTATCTGTTTGCAGTATTTCTCTGTTTAATTGTGTCCTTACTTCTGAAACTAGGAACAGTACATTCCTGGGAATTATGTTTCTGAGAAACAACGGCAGCACAAAATGGCATGCTGCACTGCTGGGAGTGACCCTTTGAAATAAAATGAATGTTCTCTGACATTCTTTCTTTCTTCATTGTAGCTTAACTGGCATCAATACAAAGGTTTACATCTGTATTAAAGATGTTGGTGATTGCTGAATGCATGATACATGAATGGCCATTATCATCTGCAGAGAGTTAGTGTACTATGCATATAATCAATCAGATTCTGTTCATGTCAGGAGCTGGCCAGCTCATTACAGCCCGTATCATATTAACCCTTGCAGCAGAGTGATAAAAGGCAGAAATATTCTGGAATAGGCCAAGTGGTCATCCAATCTACCTACTTTTTTGTGACAACTATAGGAAAGCAGATTTATTGGACACCAATCCAGACAGCCTGAACACTTTCATTTAGTCACTCATGTCTAGTCTTGAATCTGTTTTTCACTCATTCAAGAGAGTTTATTTCCCACTGAACACTGTCCTACTATTCAAATTCTAGGCATTCTGGTACTGTATCTGGTCAGGGAAGGAACTTTCCTCATCTGACATGCTGCCATCTGCCTCTTGCATGATGGGCTAGTGCTAAAAACCACTCAGTTGAGGAGGAGGAGAGCAGGAGGCAGAAGGGAGCTTGACTAGTCCTCTACTTTGCTTGGGCCAAGGGCAGAATTGGGATGTCAGATCATGCTCCAGGACTCTGTTGTTTTATCCAGTGACCAATCACTGAAGGAAAACAAAAACAAAATTGAGAGCATGGCCTTGAAGGCCAGCTTCCTAATATGCACACACTCCAGCAATCAGCAAACTGAGCCAGTAAAATAATACAGGAAATTATGCATTTTCTGGAAAAGTTAAACAGCATTGATAAAGCTACTTCAGCTGTGAGATATATAGATTTCAGGAATTCTATCTGTTATAAAGGATAATCTATCTGGCATCATAATCTATGAAAGGACTTCCATAGATCTACTATGTTTGCTGATCTACTAATGCTTCACTCCAATGCTGGCTTAACTGGCCACATCCAGCATGGGAGGAGACGGCTTCAGCAACAGCTGGAGAAAGATTATCTGATCTGTAAATCTGTCATTTTGCCATGACCTTTTCAAGGAATATGAAGAAGCAAAGAACCTCATGTTTCAACCAGAGTAAATTTATCATGATTGTGGCTTTCGGTGCTTAACTCGTTGCTAATTTCCATGATAACCCTCAGGCTCTATAGGACACTGAACATGCACTGAAGGAAAGTCCAATGCACATCTGAGAAGCCCAGAGATGTCCTCAGACATGTGCTCTCACCTCTTGAACTGACTGTGCTGAGAGCTGAATCCCTATAAACAGCTGAAGAACCTCTTAAAATAGCCTTAATTTTTACAGCAAGATGATGACATCTTTGAAACTGTAGTCAGGCTTTGAAGCTGACAGTAGCAAAGCTGAAACTTCTGGAACTGCAGTCCCAGACCAGGACAGATGCCTGCTCTTCACCCTGCATTTGGTTTATAATTGTTGGTATAATTTTTGAGTTATTAGAATTTCAAGAATAAGAAATTCTTCTAATCTAAACAAGTAAAATAGCACTATAAATAACATTTAATCTTCATTGTGACTAAATTAAGTGAAGCAAGACGTTATTAAACACATTTCAATTTGTTGCCATAGCTTCTCTTAAACTTTATGTGAAGCAGGAAGCTGCAGTTGAAAGCAGGGAAAGACAAAAGTTTTTGACTGAGCCAAGGATGTGGCACAGCTGGGAAAAAAGTAAATATAAATCTCAAGCACAATATTGCTAGCAGAAGCATTAAACAAAAGAGGATTTTTTCTCTGTAGTGCCAATATGACCTTAGCTGAATTCTCATACAGTTTTATCTGCTTGTGTTAAAAAAACACAAAAAATATTCAAATTGAAACAGGTGCAAAGAAGGGTGGAAGAGAAAGCCTGCATCAGGAGTGCAGACTAAAAATAATTGATATTTAACCTGACTGATGAAGGATGATAAGAGATGTAAATAGTTCATAGATCTATTTTGTGGGTTAGGACAATAGAGAATAAACACAGTTGGGAACTACTCAATCTTACCTAACTCTGGAAAGAAGGCACGGGGCTGCAAAATGATACAGATACATTTAAACTGAAATGTAGGAGAGCATCTGTAGCCACTAGATTGTGGTTACTTTGTCCTGTTCTTTTTAGGACGAATGTTCAGTCCTAACCATGCCTTTACCAGTTGGGAGAGGGTCAAGAAGAAGGAAACAGAGGAAAGAATTCAGGAGAAGGACTGATGAAAGCTGAAATGACATGGCATAAAGGTTGGGAAAGAGATTACTAAGGGATGGGGTGGGGGACACTGAGTGCTCAGGGAAATTGTGGGAGCTTCTTGGTGTGCCGGGTTCTACTCAAAGAGGGGATGCATGCCACACCCCAAATTTGCTGTGAGCCTTGCTGTCATTTATCCTCCTCCTGCAGACCTGGGATGCCTGCCTCAAAGGAAAAAAACGTTACCCAATTTAAGTTGGGACTTCTCTGCACAGGAAAGAACTGTATGTTTTAGTTCCATGTACAGCAAGGTGAACCAATCCATGGGAAGAGTCCATGTGGTTTTCTACTCTTACTATCTTAAAAAAATCCCCTCAAAACCTAACTCTTCCCCTGGTCAACAGTATAACTGATGTCTGAAGATTTGTTTTGTCCCAGAAGAAACTGATTAATTACTCATAAGGCTCATTAGAAACATCCTAACTAGCATCACTTTGCGCTTACAGATTTGGGAAACATAAGTCAGGTTTTTGGCTGTTTTGTCTTTTTTCTTTCCTTTTCCTGAGAGGTATGGTAAAAGGCTTTAGGTTTCATATCAAGCTCTGATCACAGTAAAGAAAGCTGGACAGAGCCAGTTGTAATGATGACTGCCTGTGTGGTATTGGCATACAGCAGGGTTTTGTTGTGAGGTTCTTTTAACCTATAAATGCAAAAATGCTTCTTGGATTAAAATCTTTGTATGTCAGTATTTCATTCACTGCATGGAAATGGGTGAAGGTCTAGAGAGCCTTGACAATGTTATGTGCTGGAAACTGTCTCGTGAAAACATCTTTCAAGCACTTGGCATTGTCAGATTTTCAATGTCTCTAAGAATTAGATAAGAATGGAGAGAAAACTCCACTGCAGCTAGAGCTAAGTGCAAATTTCTGGAGCTATTTCGATACGAGTAGCAAAGAAAAGTCTTCCACTTGTCTGGAGGAAACCTCATTAGAGTTCATACCAGGCTCAAATTGGAAGCATAATTCCATCAATGTTGCTCACAGATTCTTTTAAATTACCCTTTTGTCTTTCCTTCCCAGCTCTACAGGTAGTTCTAGCCCCCATGAATTTGTTGGAAGAGTGGATGCCACGAGAGTATGTAAGCACTGGCTTACATGTCCTGAGAATCTCTTGTTTCCTTGCCAAAATCTCTTTGGATTCCTTTTGGTATGAAATAGGTTCTTGCTGTGATATGACAAGATGCATATATGACACATAACATATAACATCATTGCTGTTGTTGGATGACCTTCTGGAATCAGTCTGAGACATCGGAGAGATTCTGGTTAATCTCTATATTGTTATATATCTGAACTCATTTTTCAAACCCTATCTGTTAAACAACCTTAGAAAGGTTGTTTAAGAAGGTTGTATCCTTGGGAAAATATGGATTCACATATAATAGCCCTAAGTGGAAGTAATAACTTTTACTGGATGTTCTTATGTTAAGTAAAGCTAAAAAGATCCCCTCAAAACTCTCAAAACCAGCCCCCCGTTTAAACACTTGTATTTTAATTGCCCTGTGATAAAAGTTTATCAATGCTATGAAAACAAAATAATGCCCAAAATCTATAATGATACCTACTGGAAGAGCAAGTTTCATGGAACCATCTTGAGTCTGTAACATCTAATGGTTTTTTCTTTTACATTAGCCTGAATAGCAATAATCTGAATCTATCAGAGGTCACACTAATTATGGAATAGTGCCCCTTCTGCATCTGAATTTTGGTGGCTTTCCCTCCATGTTTTGTGCATTGTCTCTTTCAATACTGCTCTTTTTACAATAGAACCATTGGACACATGATGAAACATATTATTTCTCTATTTGCATAAAGCATATATTCATAATAGTATAAATTTTAAAAATCCAAAACCCATATAGTTTTAAGGTGCTTCAAAGGTCTTTCTCCCAAGCAAGAATGACCAAGCATTACACACAAAAGAAGTAGAGACCTAGAAGTATTTTGCTATCTGACAGACTAATTGACCATGGTTAATTTTTACATTCTTTGCCTGGCATCATTAAGAAGACTGTCCCACATTTGGCTGGCATTTTTCTCACCTGAATTTAGGTGTTCAACCTGGTAACTCAAGTAGGAGTTTCATCTAGATTGTCTCTACACTGACACAGGTGACTTTAATCAGCTGGTGAAGGGTGGGATATCCCACCCTCAGAAGCATTTCCCTTCCTCTCTTCAGTACATCTAGAATTTAAGATGAGCTTTGAATAAGCACTTAACCTTTGACTGATCACCTTGGGCTAGCATGTAATGAACCTACACTGAGTAGGTAAATGTGATTGTGACTCTAAGGTACTGAAACCTTTTACCGTGATGTATTTAGTGCTAATTATGGCTAGGCCTATTTTAAGTAATCAGCTCTACTAATGATACTCTCTGTAATTAGTATTTTACCTAGTGGTACTACAGACTTCATAATTTGGTCATGAGAAGATAGTGGGTTTTTCTGTCTAGCTCAACAGTTTGTGTGATAGCAAGGAAAAAAGTATCTTCTAATTTGTACTAGTTATGTTATCTCTTGGACAGCATATACTTGAGATAAATAAGAAATGGGCAGTTTGTGCAGATTAAAAACACGTGATTTGAAGCAAACATGCATTTAAGAAAAGGAAACATTTGGAACTTGTTAGCTTTGTGAGCACTTCTTGCAAGTAGATGTAATTCTAATGGTCTTAAAGATCTGTGCAAGGAAGAGAAGGATTTTATCTTCGTTGACCTCTGAAGCAGAATGATTGGCAAGTACTTAATTTGTTGGAAAACAAGTCATCTCATGGTTTAAGTGGCTTTGTCAGTGGGTGCAGTAAGAATTATGAGATGCAAATCACAGGGAATGAAAGAAATTTGGTTCCACATAGTTTTATTGTCATGAATGTTTTCAGCAATGTGTTTACTCTAGTATTCTCTATGCTGATGTACAGAAACATCTGTTAGTCAGAGAAGTCCAAGTTTTAATAATTGTCTTGTCAAGGCAAAAAAAGATCAAGTAGCTTGCTCAGAGTCACACAGAGAGTGAGATTTAGTTTGTGTTTGCAGAGAAGTATTGCTGGATCCCAGCCTTTTATTTAGCTGGTGGAGCCCACATTCTCCTTAATATTTAGAACTCGTTCCATATAGCGCATGATTAAAGTGCTAGTGGCTACAGCTTCAAAACCCACTGTTATTTGAGCTGGAACCTAAAGCACTTCTATTCAGAGTGCAAATTAAAGGTATTAGATAGAAAAGTAAGCAAACCATTCTTTTGTAATATGTAGCTCTAATCATTTGGAAAAGCTAAGCTTGCAGAGGATAGTACAGCTGCTAGCAGCACAATAAGTAACGTGCAGTATTTTAATCCTGTTGTTTAGAAACATTTTTGACATTACTTTTAGACAACTGGGAACAGAAAAAGATCTATTCTTGTATTATGTATTTATTATTTAACACACCAAGCTGGTAGGTTTTAAAACACATTATAGTCCTAATCTCCTTAAAATTTGTTATTTATTTAAAGAAGAACCCTCACTTTGATTTTTTTTTTTAATTTAAAAGATGTCTAAAAGGAATATTTTGGGGAAAAAAAATCTTTCTTTTTAAAGATGGAATCTATGATGGTTGGAATAACCATTAATTTTAATAAAAATGTAGGTGTGTGATGCTGTGGAATGTAAAATTTGTTTTGCTCCTAGTTGAGGAGCTGCATGAGTTTGCAGGCTGCTGCCACAGCCTGCTTGTTTCAATTGTGGCTCTCACTACCTGCATTTGATGGCCCTTTGCCCAGTTATCCAGGACTGTAGGCCCACCTAAATTTTCGGTATAAACCAGACTAACTTAGCTTTTAAATTTCTTCAGTGATTCCCAGCTCTCCTCAGGTTGTATTTAGAAATACGTTTTACAGACCTGCCCAAGAGGCCTTTTTGTGCTTTCATGTTTGCACTGCTTTCAGTATTTAACAACCCAGCTCCCAGCTTTCCCATCATGTCTGTCTAGGGTCATTTCTATTTGGAAAACCTTGACTTTGTTGCCTATGCACTAATCTTTAGGTCATGATAGAAGGAAGATTCACTTTGAATTATGTTTGATTTACTGTTTTTCACTATTCTTGTTTCCTTGTTTTTAATGTCCATAATTTATTGTCTGTAATTTACTTAATTTCCTTAATTAACAACTAGAATGCTATGAATATAAAATCTCAAGTTCTCAAATATTAAAATGAGAGGACTAGAAAAAGAGGATATATTTTTATTACATTAATATTACAAATTTTAAACAACCCTGGTACCTCGCTCAAGTTCTATGTACCATTTCAGTTCCTGTTCCCTTTATTTTTTCAGACAGATGGATCTGAAAAAATAAAGTACAGTGAAATTGCCAATTTAAAAAAATCTATTTCAGTCATAAAGCTTATCCTGAATAAATAGCTTACTTTTCTCAGAATCATAACATTAAATATAATATTTCATGGTTTTTTTTAATTTTAAGGGTAATGTTGGCAGCTTTCCACAATGTTTTCCAAAACATTCAGCTTCATCAAATCTCAGGCTGTGGTGAGGTATTTGGCACAAGCACCAAACAGTCTGGCAAAAACAAATCCTGTCAGTCCTTGAGCATTCATTGCTGCTATTGTGTCTGATCACCCAGTCTTCTGACGTGTCTCTGTGTATAAGCTGCAGAGATGCATGTGTAAATGTGACTGATATTGGAAAATATGACTTTAAAATAAATGTTGCCTGCCACACTTAATCCATTTCAACACTTAGATGGTGAAAAAATTGATGTAAAAGGACTTGGAAAAGTCCTTTTCCATTGGAAAGGAAGGTGAAGTATGCTATTAAGCAACTGCTGGGGGAAATGGCTTAAGTGGTGAGATATAGAGTGACTCTTGTCCAGAACTATCCTGGGGTACTCAGCTGGCCAGAAAGAAAATTTTCTCTGCTTTTGGGAAAAAAATGTCACTGCCAGTCTCAGACATTTGAAAATCATTAATCAGGCCTCAAAAAAAATCTCAAGATTAAGAAGAAAAGAAGAACTTTTAGAAACAGTGTGCATTTGAAGATATTTGTACCCCATTTTGCCAGTATTTCCCATACACTGCAACATGTTTTCCAAGTAATCTTCCACACCTTAGGGGGTTAACAGATACTCTTAATCTTGAGATTTTCATGGGGTAACATGACTTGAAGAGCTTGGGTTTTGTGAAAATGATTGGCTATCAGAAGCTTGGATAATACATTCAAGAGAGTTAGCAATAAAGAGTAAAAGAATGGGGAAATGAAGTACAAAGGCTTCAGAAAGCTTAAACTGTCTCTCTGAGTGACTTGACAGCACTGTTACTGAAATTAAAGTGAGGCTGGCCAGATGAGAAGAGACTGTAAAGATTTTATTGATTAACCTTGTGCAGGGAACACACATCTCATTTTTCTCGGTAAAACAGAACAGGCTCCAAAGAGTAAAATGTGGTGATTTAGGAAACAACTCAAAGGAGAAGCAATGACAGGATTTATGGCATTCCTAAAAACATAGAAAATAACTAAAATGTGGGAATGTTGTCTCTGTCACTTATACAATCCTTGCATTTTGATAGTCTTATATAAAGATCTTAAAGGGCAGAAGCACAAAACCCCTCAAGATACATTGTTTTCTGTTTCCAGAATTATCAAACTCAGCTATAATTTTTTACAGGCAGCTGGGAAGAACAATGAAGAGCTGTATAAGAACAGAATTATCTATTCTGATGACAATTACTACCCTGAAGTTCAGAAAACTTGGAGACATATTGGAACTAAGCAAAACCATCTCAGGAAAAGGCATAAGGTCCTTCATTTCATAATCATCTCAACTAAGATGAATATTATTATATAAGAACAAAAGATCCTAGAGAAACGTTGCCAGTGCTTGACAGTTCAGGCATTGTGATTCTTCAGAGAGAAGAAGTAGAAGGATTAAACATCCAGTCTGCAGTAATTAGACCAACATCTAACTTTATAGTAAATTCACCTAGATTTTTAGACATGAGGCCTGAGTACATTGGCTTTTCGGAAAGGGAAGCAGTGAGAAAGAAGTGAAATATGAAGTCCGGATGCTCTATTATGTCCAAAGAGCAAAAAGGACGCCCAGGGGAGGAAGTATAAAGCTGCCTTTTTCTGAGTTGCAGTATTCCTGCATCCAGACCCTTCAGGAACTTCCAGCAAACTTTAGGCTGTTTGGGGTTATGTATTATCTGGCAATGGACTCAAGGGTCCAATAAAGCAGCTGGGGATCAGCTTAGAGAAATACTATCTCCTGTGGAGGCAGCAAGAAGAAGGGGAAATTCTGAACCTAAATTTCCCATTTTCTAGCAGGCATAAGAACATCTCTACAGCTGTATGAATCCCTTGCAGGCTGGATATGTCAGGCTTAAAAACAAAATATTTGGGCTGTGGAGCCACTCCATCAACATAAGCAACAAGCTTTATAAACACCATGTTTTACACTGTGCTATAATGGTAGGTTTAATAACTAGATGTCAAAGATGGGTATTATGGATACCAGGAAGGGAAATAAATGATGGGATAAAGGTATTAGAAAGAAAAGGCTGTATGCTGAGTAAAATGTGTGAGGAAATACTGGTAGAAGAAGGAGTAAGTAAGCAGAGGAATATACAGAGTGCCTAAGTCAACCCTGTCTGTTTCAGACTTGCCTTGTTCCTTGTCTTTTTATTCTGAAAAGTGAAAGAGCAAAAATTAGCAAAAAAAGGTAAAATACATTGCAGCTTTCTGAACTGTTTCTCTCTCCTTTATATTATTTTAATAGGAACCAAAAGTTTTCTGGGGAACTTCTGGGAAGGCAATTCTTTGTCTACTTTGGCTGTTAAAAACAGTAGTCATAGCTCTCAGCCTACTGATCCTTGAAACCACACAGCTTTTCTGTCCAAATGAATTTGAGTTCAGGGACTACTAGTTTAAGTTATTTGCCGATCCTAACTGAGTGTTAGGATCAACCTGTTTTCACCAGTCAGAATGACTTTATACCCAGAAAAAATGTAATTATAGCTGCATTCTTTATTGCACTGTGCTAGATACACTTGTATTGCTGTATCAGGAACCCAAACTTAGAACAGAAGACTTGCCTTTTTGGGGGGAGAGTCTGCTTTTTTCTTTCTTTAGTGCCTTTGCTTACAGAAGTAGGTCCATACCTATACATTAATGAATATTACAGCCCTTCTGTCTTTCGTGTGGGAAAACAGTGATGATGGTTTTCTTCTTTGCATTAGTTTATTTTTCAGGAATATTAATGTGAATATATAGATTTTTGCGCAAGATTTTGTGGCTCAATTATGAAGCGTGACTACTGTGAGTTTAATAAGTGAAATTTAATATTTTAAGGTTATGGTGAAAGAAATTTTGGATGTTAGTCATGCAGAAAGAACTTTTAGAACTGAACGTCACAAGACATCTACAGTATTAATTGCCAATTAACCTTTCTGAGCACGGACTCCTAAAACTCAGATGCCAGCAAAGGGAGAAACACATGAAATTTAGCCAGCAGGTTGTGGGCTAAAACTTCTGGACCTCCTCAGCTGTGCTGTAATTGCTTACAGTGGTATGAACACCAAATTAGCTATGTACTAAGCTCAAAACAGCCAACCAGCCATAGGGACTTCAGGGCTGAATAGATTCTGCTTTGTTCAAGTATAGCCAATACAAGCAACACATCTGCTGATGGTTAAAGAGACCTCAGTGTGGCTGGGAGACAATGTATTGTAAATTGTATAAGCAAATTATTGTTGGCTCTGTCTGTTACTACAACAGTAATAGTGTGTAAAATATGAAGCTACAGCCAAGGTCAGGATGGACAGCATCTCAGTGAGTAAGATACCAAGGTATGGCTTTCACTGTTATTCTGGACAAATATAAATTTATGCTTTCTTTCTGTTTTTTAATGTGGCACAGCTTAGGTCTCTGAAGACAGAATAGAAAACCATGCTGGCCTTAACTCTCAGTTGATTTATTTAAAAATAATAATAGATACAAGTAACCCTGTATAGATAGCTATTTCATATGGAATATTTACCCCTGTTCTCTACAGCCTTGTCATAACAGTGCAAAATCTACAGAGGCATTCTGCTTATGTGAATTTAACAGATGACATAACTTATTGGTGCTAAGATTTGCTTGTATCTGAGCTGTCAGAAATATGAGATCATCCTTCTTTCTTGCTTAGGCTGACCTTTTCCTCTAGAAAATACTTTAACCATAATTTCCATTACAGCCTTGCTTTAGGCATTATGTACATGAACAAAAAGGACAGAACATTTTAAAGAAACAACACTTTCATCCTCCCCTCCAAATTTGAAAAGAGTACCTGTCCTGACATTCCACATCAAGTGGAAAAAGTAAATAAAGAAGAGAGAACAAGGTAAGCTAGCAACTAGTTGTGAACTGTGCAATAAATAAATAACTGTGTTAGCACCCCAGCTGAGAATCCTGAAGAGTACTTGTCCTAACTTGCTTCACATATTATTCACCTTATGTTGCAAGACATGCACAGTTACTTATAATTTTACTGCCACAGTCTACCAATCATTTTGGTTTATTTTCAGCTGTAATATGTTTAGTTACACATCCAAGAGTAGCAGAGTAGAAGGGTGAAAGCTCAAGCAACTTGATGACAAATTGCTGAATCTTGTATTTGAATTCAAGAATGAGGATTTGAAAGAGTCTAGAGCTAACCTGTTCCTAGGCTAACTGGAATAACTAAGCTAGGCCCAGAAAACTGCAGACTTTGGAGTATGATGGTGGAAACCACTGTCTGTTTCCTGCAGTTAGTTTTATAAAAATTAATTTTGAAGATAGAGTAGCATAGCGACTTTGTTGAGACTTTGTGCACTTTTGGTTTAGTAACACATATTTTTAGAAATGCAGCAGTGCCAACTGCAATTGTTCTTTACCTGAAATTCTTGAATTACTCATATTTTCTGATACCAGATTCCAGAGGACAAGAAGTGTTGGAATGCTGGAAAGCTGACTGGCCCAACAAAATGTGATATTACTGCTTTCCTTATTGCGTGGGTGAGATTGAGCTCTATCCTCACATCTTCGTCTGGCTTGCTGATTTTCTCGATCTGGAGTTCTGCTTAGTAATTGTCCTTCCAGTGGTCCTGCTCTCTTATGCATCTCTTTGAAGTGTTTTAGTCACTGAATGTCTGTGCTGCCAGGCTTGAATTTAATGGAGGGCTAGTAATCTGAATGGAGGGTTATTAACCTGAACGGAGGGCTGGTAACCCTACACAATTCCTTGGTATATGTTGTCTTCCATTCTTTTTTTAACCTCTGAGCTCCTTCTTGGGTAGAGTCAGCCTGCTCTAATCGTAATTAAATGCTGAAGGCCTGCCCAAGCCTAGCCTTGCCTCTCGTATATTAGATTGCTTACCCAGACTCCGTTTTCCTTAATGGTCTCACAGGGAGTTCTGATTTCTTCTTTTCTCATTTGGAGCTTCTAATTTCTTCTTTTCTCATTCGTGACTTCAAGCTTGTGTGGAAATTTGTCATGATCCTTTTGTCATTTGTTCACTTTTTCTGTTTTATTCCTACTTTGTACTGCCTTCCTCAGCTTGCTCCTTCTCTTTTGTCCCTTGCCCCCATACTTCTATTGATCTCATTCTGTGGATGGACACCTGCTTTTCTGACATGCCAAGGTTGGATGTTGCAAAAGGCTTTTGTTTCCTTCCCATTCCTTCAATTTAGTCCCTCTGGGCTAAAGTTGTGAACAGCAGGCAATGCTGCAGAAAACACCTTTGCAAACAGCTACAATATATTTAAAAGTAGTTAATAAGACAGCACATCAGCAGAGTACATACAGTTGCAGTGGTCAAAATCAGCAACCTTCTTGCTTTTCTTATCAGGGCACACCGCCTCCGTTGCTTGGGCATCCTCAGATTTGGTAGTGCTCCTCTGATGGACACCTCCAGCACAAACTAGTGTGGTCAGGACAAATAACCCAGCAGTCAGCACCACTTCACAAACATGCTGTTGGTTCCCTTCTAAAGGGTGGGAAACCTAGGTCAGTTCTTCTCTCAGAAGAACTCTGAAGGAGAAGGATATTGACCAACTCAACATTGTAAGAGACAGTTTCCAATCTTCCTTTTGAAGCTGGACTGCTCTGTAGAAATAAATGCAAATTTCATGTAACTTGATAGGTGTCTTTGTGTAAGTGAATGTTACTTGGGGGAGACCAGAGCTGAGCTCTAATCAAGTCTTTTAAGGCTCTACACTATTTTACCTGAAATTAAAATCCCAAATGTACAGGGTATAAGACACTTCTCTGTAGCATTTTCTGTTGGTTTTCCAGTATGGTCCCCATTTTCAATCCAACCTTCACCTGCCTGATAGCCCCGTGCAGAATGTAGAGAGCACCAGTGGCTGTTCAGTGCTGTGGAATTGACACTAATGGCCATGCACTGTATAAGATAGTCATCATTTACTTGAGTTCCTTTGTGGGTCAAACACAATGTGTCTTATTAAAATAATTAGAAAGGACATGGAGAGGGAGGCAATCTATATGCTGTCCTCAGAAGTTTGGTCCGAACAGTGGTCCCAGCTTCTCTCCCAGAATGGATGATGCCCTTCTCTTCACCTTTGTAGCTCTGCCCAGTCTGCAGCTTCTGCTTTTTGCTTTTATTTCACTCAAATGTTCTCAGTTGCCAGCTGGTTCTCCCATCCCAGTCACTGGATCACAAGGCAGACTAGGGCTGAGTGACTTACTGAGTATTATTTCGAAAGGTAGTAAACAAAGGCTTATTTATTCAAAGGAAATGAAATACATAATAATGAACAAATTCATTGATTTTACCTTAAGAAAACAAGTCTAGTGAGATTTATTTGAAGTGTAGATCTTTTTTTGTATGTGTTTATTTTTTAAAAAAGTGCATGGATGCCAAAGTTCCAGATATTTTTTCAAAATAAGTTCATGAAGTTGTCAGATGCGACTTTGAAGCTTTTCCCAACCTTTTGAAAGTAATAAAACTGGGTGGGTTCAGTGCCTCAGATGGAATCTCCTAGACGTAAAATCCATCTACTAAGGTGTTTCATATTTTCTAAAAGCCAAAATCGTGCAAACTGCAGCCCGAACTACGAGGTGCTTGTTAAGCGTAGGCAGAAAACAGTGTCAAATGTTCTTTAGGCTGCCTTTCATAATCACTTCTTGGCTCCACTCCTGCAGGACCTCCTAGAAGGAGGTCTTGGCCATGTTCTAAAATAATACATTTATCCATAAGCAGCAAAGGCTGCAGCTGCAGCCTGGTGTTTGTGTGAGATTTAAACACCAACGGAAAGGTCTTTTAACTTCTCTGAATTCCTCATTAAAATGCTGGTGTGATTTTCTGCAGCCACCTCAGCTAGGAGTAGCAGTCCAACAAAGAAGCACTGGAAGAGATTGGCATTGTGTTATTCCCTTTGAAATGTGGCAAACCGAGGAATAAATTTGGATCCCCCATCAACAAAAAATGGAGCAGGAAAAGTATTTTCACCACTAGCTGCTGTGGGGAGGGATTCTGTGGAGACAGCTCTCCAGCAAGGAGCTGGTGGTGAGAAGTTCAACAAAAGACTGTAGTCTCAAAATGCTGCATGTCTTTGTGGGTGCTGTTATCTTCTTAAAAAAAAACAAAAACGAACAACAAAACAACTTTCTTAAGTGCAATATTTTTCTTAGCTGGGCTTTCCCCTTTTTAACACATGAACTAGTCTGCCTTTGCCATCTGTTCAGATCTCTGGGAGCTGCAGAGAAAACAGGATAGGAGCGCCAGGGCTCTATATCTACATCTATGATTATGAACAGGTTTAGTTGCCCAAGGAGTAATGAAAACCAATAGCCTGAAACTGAAGCCAGACAAAATCATATTGGAAATAAGACACAGGTTTTAACAGGGAAAAGACTAACCTTTGGAAAATACCGCTGTGGGGAATGTTGGTGTCTCCATCTCTGATATCTGAAAATCAAAGTAGAGCCCCGGTGCCTGATGGGTGTGCTGCCCTCACAGGAGTCAGCCAAGCTCAACCTGCTGAGCCCAGCACAGGGGTAACTAGGTGTGAGTTAAAGACCTCTGAAGTCAGACTGTGGGATCCAGATCTAGCACATTATCCTCACTTTTTGGGTATGAGAATCTTTTTAAGGAAAATAAGAACATTCAGGTACATCCCAGCTTGAGATTGACAGGCTTGACTTTTACATCTGCTTGTTTTCACTAGATGTGTAATGACATAGTTAAGAGGTGTAATAAATAGTTTTATTTCAGGTCTTCTAATGTGTATGATCTTCTGAAAGCAGTTTCCCAAGGCTAGCATGCACCTGATTTGTAGACGTTTCCTGAGACAAATGTAGTCAATTTTGTCGTATTTTTATCACCTCTTCTAGATTGTTACAGATTTCCTAGCTGGTCCTTGTGAAGTGATAGTACATCTACCATATGAAGAAGGCCTGAGTCTGTTGTTGGATGCACAGTGTAGGACTGTGTGACACACTCAGGTGAACTGAAAGGGGTGGCACCATCTGCTTGGTATTAGGATGAACTTTTCAGTCAGTAACAGTTAATATTTCTTTCTCACACATGACCAGAAATATTTTACCTTTGGAAAATACCATCTGTTTTCAAAAGCTATAAAATAAGAAAATCAGAGTTTGACATTCTTACAATGATTATCCTGATGTGAGTCCATGGTGGCACTGGATGGGCCAGATTTGGATGCAGTGTGAGTGACAGGTGTAAAAATCAGCCCTGTTACCAGAGAAAATGCTTAAAGAGAGAGGAAAAAGTAAGTTGAAAACAACTGGAATTAGAAATATTTTTTCCCTAACATCCCTTGAAGAGAAATAGGTGTCTATATCCCTATCTTGGAGGTGAAGTTTAAAAGTGTGTTTGATTTTATTTTGTTTAGAATATCTATGATTCTGTTGTTGTTGTGTCTGAAAATCTGCATTAGCTATTCTGTCACATTTCAAAATCCATGAAACTTTCTAGATGTTGTACAAACCTGCTTAGCTATACAAAGCTTTTTTTACAGGATTGAATAATTTGACGTTCTCTTGACTTTGGAAAGGCCTCAAGATTTACGTGCTTAATAGAGATTTTGAGTAAAAATGATCATTTTGTTATAGAATTAGGGGATGAAATCAAATTGTGGCTGAAATGAATATTCATGTTGACAGGTAGACATTGGACCTGAAAAACTTTGTACTGGTTGTGAAATGATGGTTTGTTTTGTTTTTGTGGGTTTTTGTTTGTTTGGTTTGGTTTTGTTTTGTTTGGTTTTTTTTCTTTTTTGTGGAGGAGAGAGTTAAAATACATCAGTGCTTGTGAAAGAAAGCATCATATATGGTAAATTACCACTGTGCATTAAATAACCAAAGGGGAAGAGATCTACAAGACTTCACCCAGAATTTTATTGGCCTTTATATATTTCTGTCCCAGAAGAAGTTGAGTCTGGCTGGGAACTGTAGTGGAACACCTATATGGAGGGGTAACCAGTGGTGTGAGCCCAGTATATGCACCAGTCAGAACACAAGGAGAATCCAACTGTGTAGCTGAGGACATTACCCAAAGAGACTTTGGAAAAGAAAGGTCATCAAACTGTGACACTAAAAGGTGCTGTAGTAAGAGTTTAAGAGCAGGTGTAGAGCAGAAGGAGTGCGAGTGCAACTGAAAATCTGCTCACATAATTATCCTGTTCCCATTCAGATTCAGTAGCGCAAAGCATTCACCATATCCTGGCCTGAAATCCTGTGAAGAGCTCCTGTGCTTTGCTAAGCATTTGTGACAGGTTGTCTTAGAGGCTGAGCACATTTCAGTGGCGGATGGAGAGGTCCCTGTGTACATTGGCCATGTATCAGCTGAAGTTTGTGAAACACTTTGGAATCCATTGGGCCGTAAGTCCACGTAATGTAAGGCCATTATCATGTTTGCAATGAAAGCTAGATTTGTTGCCAAAAATTACAAAGTCTCCTTTAAACTTTGAAAGACCATAGCTAGACTCTCCATTAAAGTAGGACAAGAACAAAGTGAAATAGGACTAACCAGTAATTTTTGTGTTGCCTTGGCACCACCTCTTCTCCCTGTAGGCAGTGTTGATCCTATTCCTTTTCACCTTCTTCCTCTGGGTTCTCCCAAGTCCGTGGCTATAATCATGGGGTGGACTTGGCAGCAGCGCGTAGGACCTGGAATGTGTTTTTCCAGCAGCCGTGTCTGGCTTTGTGGCTGAGTTTTTTGGCTGACGCTGTGGCTGGCTCTGCTGGCAGACACATCTTCTTTGGGGGCTGTTTTGGGTTCACAGGGCTGTCAGCTTACTTTCTGTTCTGCCCTGGATGCTTTTTTCCTTGAGCCACACTTCCTTTTTTTTTTT